>APFE030665908.1:116581-141213 GCA_000404065.3 Pinus taeda
GGGTGACCAAAAGGCTCAAAAACATCATGAAAATCACCTTTCTGCCACTTTTTGCACCAGCAGGAAGTACTTCTAGGAGAATGCACTTTTGGAGGGTCAAATGGACACCAAATTGGAACATTCCACTTGGGTTAGAAAGTAGACATCCAGGGATTTCCAAAAAGCCAACTTGAGATCAATTTGGATGCCGAGAAGTTCCCCAAAAATAGGTGGAAAGGCGCGCGGCGCACAGGTTTTTTTGGCACAGTTTTCATCCTCAGCTCAGCAAATGAAGCCAGTTTGACTAGTTTTGACTTGTGATGTGATTTTTCACCTTTCTTGATGTAATTAATGGAAAATTATGTTGATTTGAAACTTATTTACCTATTCTATATGATTCATTCATAAAATAGCAAAAATTTAATGAATGAATTGGTTTCCTAGCTTATAGAGGCAAGTTGTTTTGACTGCCTAGATTGTAGTGCTTTGTTTAGAATTGGTTGAAACAGCTCCTAGGATGATGAGATCGACCCCTAGAGGCAAGGGAATGTGTTGGATTGCCTATATTATGTATTTTCTTAGTCATTTTCAGGGTTGGACTCTTGGGAATAGCTTGACACTCTATTGTACATATCTTATCTGCATTTTTGGCAAAGGAAAGACCAGGGTTTTGCAGCACTATTTGGGATTCATGTGGCTTTATGTGTTGATGGTGTGTTTCTTTCAGTACTTGTAAGTTATGTATGTGTACCACTTTCCTTCTTTAATCTTCTGCAATTGAACAAATGAAGTGTTAAGGTAGAATCCATAAATTTGCTATGCTCTGCCTTTAAGTTTGTTTAATTTTCCATGTTTTCATCTTTTTAGGGAGAACCCTTGAAAGTTTCTTTCTCTCCTTAAAATCTCACCAGCTGGATCTATCCATTCAATCACTTTAAAGGCATCAAAGCAATCGCCTATCTTGCCCCAAGTAGACCTCTGCAAAAGTTGCGCCTCATCCCTGCACCCAAAATTGCCTTTCCCTTGAATTCAACAAAACCTTAAAAAATCAATTCCAAAGTCCTTGTAATTCATACCTAGCCTAAAATTAGTCATCAATTCAGTCATCTCGACCTTGTTGATTATCTTTTGCCGAAATTGACCCGGAGAGAGCCCTCTCCTGTCCTCGTAGGGCTAGCTACGAGGCTGAGTGTGGTTTGATGTAGCCTTGAGTCTTACCTTATTTCAGCCTAAGGTAGATTTGAGCGCTAACATATCCAAGGGTCTCATCCAATTTGGATAGAAGCCCGATCAGATATTCTCCTAGTGTGTCCATCCCATATAAGGGGAAGTGCATTCAAAACTACTTTCAATATATTAGATATCCTTGTTTTGTTCCAACTAGGTTGTCTCAGCCACTCCAATGGCCTGAGCGGGGTGATACTTTTTGCAACAGCAATATTGGTCCATAGAATGGTAGAGGTAAGAAGATGCCACCCAAGCTTGGCCGCCAATGCAGTGGAAAAGTCATCCAATTTTTTTATGCCCCATCCACCCCACTTCTTGGCTATAGATAGGAGGTCCCATATTTCCCAAGAAAATATTCTCCAAGGTTGATTACCTTTCCAAAGGAATTTGCTACATAGGTTCTGTATTCTATTGAGGGTGCCTCTAGGAATCCATGCAAGGGACATCTAGTAGACCGGGGTGGCCTCAAGAACTGCTTTGATGAGCACCACCCGACTGGCTCTGAAGGGATATTTGTGGTACCAAATATGAAGTCTTTTCTCAAGCTTGGTAATTAACCATATCCAATATGCAATATTATATCCATGCAGTTTCAATCCGTATTCCAAATATATAAGGCCCTCGTCTAAGTGATTCAAGGTGAATGGAAACCTTCGTAGTGAGAAGTTTATTTCACGGGGGGAGGATTTAGAGACAGTAATAGTGGATTTGGAATTGTTGATGGACATGCCTGTAACTATTTTGAAGAGGTTAATAGTGTTTTGGATGGTAGTGAGATCCCCTATTGCCCCATTTAGCAACATAAGCACATCATCCACAAAGAGAAGGTGGGTTATAGTACAATCCTCAGTTATTTTGATATGAGAGAGTCTACCCCTATGATGCATGTCCTTGATCAACTTTCTTAGGCCTTCGATAATAGGATGAAAGAGTAAAGGCGACAGGGGGCATCCTTGTCTAAGGCCTCTTTCAGAGCCAAAGAAGGGAGAGGCTGCGCCATTGAATAGTACACTGAAGGATACATTGGTGATGCAACACATAATCCATTTGATAAATATGACAAGAAAGCCTAGATGGGTAAGGATCATTCTAAGATATAACCAGCTTACTCTGTCGAAGGCTTTGGAGAGGTCAGCTTTGAGAATCATGCCTTTGATCTTTTTGGATTGTATTGAGTGCATCACCTCCTAAGCTGATCCGATAGTTTCGTGAATCTATCTATCTTTTAGGAAAGAAAATTGTTCAGGGAAAATGTGAGCAGATAGGGTGGGGTGGATTTGATTGGCTATGCTTTTGGAAGTGATTATATAGAGAAAATTACAAAGGGAGATAGGACAAAAGTCATGATAAGATGAGTGGTTGTTAGTCTTGGGAATGAGGACTATAAAAGTGGTGTTAATGGCCCCATGCATGTTCTTAGATATCCTGCATTCCTCTTTGACCTTGAGTAGGTCATTCCCTAGAACCTCAAAGAATGCTAGGTAGAATTCGACTGTGCACCCATCTGGGCCTGGGCTTTTATCCCTTTTGAAGCATTTTAGAGTGGCCTCAAGACCCCCCATTGTAAATTCTCTATTGAGATGTTGAGCTTCCTCCATATCAGTAAAACGAGGAAATAGTTGCGCTACTCTGATGACCTCAGCCAGGGTAGCATTAGGAGGGTTTTGGTAGACTTGCTTGAAGTGTGAGGTGGCCAATGAGGCCAGCTGGGGAAAAGTGTCAACCACATCTCCATCTTCATTAGTTAGGTTCCAGATGGTGTTATAAGCCCTTCTTCTATTTTTGAATTTATGGTAAAACTTTTTATTTTCATCCCCTTCTCTCAGTCAAATAGCCCAAATTCTCAGTCGCCACGTTTCCTCTTTGTCCTTGAGAATTTTTCCTCTTAGATTTTTTTGCTCCACAAGCTTGCCCCTGAGCTCGGGTGAAAGGAAGGTGCCTTTGCTATTATCCTCAAGGATGGCTATCTCATTCTCAATTTCGATCACCCAATGTTCTTATTCACATCTCTTATTGTGAGCCTAGATATTGGAAATTTTCTTTAATTCCTTTAGGTTGGCCATGAATCCTTCAGTGGTGTGTCCATTCCTATCCAGAGGGTGGGTCTTCCAAAAGTCTATCACAATATTGGTGTGAGAGATGTCATTCAATCATGAGGAGTTAAATTTCAAAGGGGCTCTAGGTTTTTTGATGGTGCCATAGATTTCTAGATGAATAGGCAAATGATCTGAGAGCCCCCTAGATCCCACCCATTGGTGATAAGTATACCCTTGCTCCAATCGATGTTCCTTGATGAGGAAACAACCTAGTTTCCTTGTAAGACTGGCCTCCACAATTCGTTTGTTGCTCCAATTTGGGGTTATTTTTTTCACTAGAATATCAATGAGCTGATGACAGTCAAGGTGCTACTCAAAAAATCCTGCTAGGGGGTCGGCCTGTGCCTAAAGACCCCAAGATTCCGAGAAACCTAGGGAAAAATTTAGGTCTCCCCCTATGATAAGATTGTCTGCTTATAAAATGTTGGTTCCCAGCAGCCTTTCCTGGAAGAGCTCTCTATGGTGGCAGGGTCCATAGATGTTCAACACTCTAATCTCAGAACCCAACTCTACTGAGTAGATTTCAGCCCCTATAAACCCTATGCCTACCCAGGCTCCCAAAAGTTTAATAGAGTGAGGGTTGTAGCCTAGGGCTATGCCTCCTGATCTAACATTTACATCCAAGGCATGGAAATGCCAACCAGGGAGCATGGACTCCATAAGAGGTGTTATGATGGCTGATGTACCCAAGGCTTCCTGAAGAAGAACTAATTCAGTTGGCTCCTTTCGAAGGAGTCTCCTCAGTGCTAGTTTTTTGTTGAGACTAGCTATCCTTCTGCAATTGAAGGAGATGGCCTTCATGGGGGAATACCGGAGGAGGGCTCTATGCTCTAAGGACCCTATCTAGTGACAGTTTTTTCCCAAAAACCACCACTAACCCTGCCTTCTATTTTGCTCTGGATAGAGAGGACGGTCTACCCTGAGTGGGCTTCAGGACAGAGGGGAATGGAGAGATGCAAAGGGCAATGGCATCCATTATAACTACTCGAGTGTGGGAGCGGAGATGGTAGCGATGAGGTTCAGGAGCAGTCCCGGGGATGTGGATCTCTTGTGCAGGGGGAATGAGTGCAGGCTCAACAAAGGGATGGGGGTCCAATTGAGAGATGAGGGAACTGATCCTGTAGTTTGTGCAAGGGGTAGAAACAGAGATAGACCCAGATTGTAGAGGAGTAGATGATAAAGCATATGAAAATTTAATGGATGCAGAGAGTAAGGGAGGACAATACATACCCGAAGAGAGCGCTCTGCTAGCAGTCGTCTTGGACCTGGTCAGTGGTGGTGAAGGTGGCTGAAGGGGTGCAGTACCTCACTTCTTCGTCGTCTCCTGGTTAGGCCTGGATTCAGCCGACTTAGTGTTGATCGCTTCATCTGATTTTTCCTTCCATGTCTGTTCCCTCAGCAGTTGTGGGCTTCCCTCTAGACTCGAATTTATTTTCTGTGAGGAGAGGGTAGTCCTTGTAGAGATGTCTAACTTTATGACATCATCTGTAGCAGATTGGAACCCCTTCATAGTCTAGGATCTACATCTGATCATAGTTCTTCCAGCGAAGGGTAACTTTTTCTTGCAAGCCTCCTCTAGTATCTAGGTGCACCAACAGTCTCGCATATGCCATGACACCTGGGGAAAGGTAGGATTTGTCATAATTTGTGTAAGTTCCTAGGGTGTTGCCAATTCTTCTGAAGATTTCCTTGGTCGAGAAATGCAAGGGCAAACTGGGTAGTCTAACCCAGATTGGCCCTGTCCCGAGCTGCTCTTTGTCAGGGTCGAAGAGGAGGCTCCATCTCCTTAGCATGATCGGAGCTTGTTCGATGTTCCAGTAGGATGATAGAACCAAATTTGTGTGGTCAGCTCACACAAATCTAAGGAAAAACCCCAATTTGTGTGGTCATCTCACACAAATCTAAGGGAAAACCAACCGTGAACAAAAGTTTTTACAATAGGTAGATCTGCCAAATGATGGCCCCATATTTCGGCTACCCATTGCTTCAATCTGGCTGCGGAATAGGTCCTTCCTCTGACTCTACCTACCAATACCATCGTTGCCATGTCCATAGCGTCCTACCACTATAAATCCTCTTCCCAGTCAATGAAAATGCCTAGTGGCTTCAACTTTACACACCATTGCTTCTTTCCCTGGGTCTCCGCAGTCTTTGCTTGCTCAAGGTGCTCTTCAAGGCGAGGGTTTGGAGGATGAGAGATAGGGTTAGGGTTTGGAGGCATCTGTTCTGATTCAGGGTAGGTAGCCATCCAAGAGGGGGGAAATGACAGTGTAGCTTCCAGATGATTGTGCTTGTTCCAGGGAAGGGAAGGAGTGTGAAGGGAGGGCTTCACTAAGCGGGGAATAGGGAGGGTAGTGAATAGCCTCAGGGGGATGGAGGGAGCTTAGGCCAGAGGATTCAGCCACTTGTATAGATGCGGAGGGGCCGGGGTTAGTGAGATGAGAGGACGGCATCAAGGAAGGTGTGGAAAGAGATGACCAAGTCACAGGTAGCTTTGGAAGATCGATCACAGAGCCCGGCTATCCCGAAAAAGATGAAAGAGGGGAAATTACCTCCGACAGTTCACTGCTAAATGGAAAGTGCACGTATTTGTTAGCTGCTCTGCCGAAGATGGATATGCCTTTGAGGGGGTCCTCGAAGTAGTCTATTAGGTCTCCCTTCATGTTTCTCCAAGGCTTATGCCAACTACCATTGAGAACCAGAGTAACCGACATAGGCTGAACCAAAACCCTACTACTGCAATACTGCAAACCGCATTCACAAGTTCAAAGTTGCCGGCGATAAGTAGGAGGGGAGGGTAAACGGGGTTCCCAGGAAAGTTACGACCAAGACCAGGACAATATACGGACATCGTCTGCGCCTAGGCCCCAAGTATACATCCAGAAGGGCTACCTCGTGTCAAGTTGAGGGCGCGCCAACCTTTCTTGCATTCGCTTCGCCATCTCCCATCCGTGATTCAGAGAAGCAATTTGATCATTTCAACTTCTGTATCATATTTTTTCTATTGGTTCAAACATCTTAACTTTAATATATAGATTAGGAAGGTTTATGAATAATTGAATATTTGTGCCTAATATTATTTATTTTTTGTGGAATATTATGAGAACATTAGGCAGATTATGAAGATTTGGAGGAGGAGATAATTTAGGGACTTTTTCCCTACTACTGGAGGATCAATAATAAATAATAAGTCAACAAGATATTATGGAATTATGGCACAAATTCTGGAACTCCAATGATTGAGAAAATCTAGGAATGTGTTCCACTAATCAAGGGAGCAGATCCACCAATCAAGAGAGTATTTCCAGTATTCAAGGGATTTCGGTGGGGAAAGTTTCCTCCAGCCATTGGGAATGAGTCTTAATCGTTTTTTATAAGTACCAATTCAAATTTTCCTTTAGGTAATGATTGAGAAAATCTAGGAATGTGTTCCCTGCCATTTAATGCAAATTCTTAGTATTGGGGACTACATCCACTAATCAAGGGATTTTGGCGGGGAAAGCTTCCTCCATTCATGGGGAATGATTCCTAATCATTTTGTATAAGTACTAAGTCGAATTTTCCTCTAGGAGAGAGATTTTCATTAGTGTTATTGCAGAGAGAGCTTGTATTTTTGCAGCTCCATTGCATTTTTTTGTAGGGATATAATTCTATTGATGATAATAATGAAGATTGTTGTCATGTTCAGCTTCTAAATCTTGTTCTCCTCCATAGGTCTCTGATTTTCCTTGGGCTTGGCCATCCTATGAGCCTCAGAGCCCTTTTGTATCATTTTCCTTCCTTCTTTTCATTGCTTATTCACATGCATCTCTAGTTTTTATTCCTTTCTATTTCTACATTTAGGATTAATAATTTCTTGTTGTAGGATTGAGTTAAATGGTTGATGTATGTTATTTTGCAGGATAAAAAAAGCATTGTTTCATCCTTGAAAAGGCTTTGGAAGTTCATAGTAATCATTGAGTTGCTTTGATTAGTCTTCTTATTCCCAAATCTAGATTGTTGGACCTCTTGAGAAAAAAATAGTAAATTTCTGCTATTTTTTAGAGCATGCTAACGAACTTCAATCAAATTGATTCCACTTGCATTAGATCAAAAAAACATTCTAGTTAATAAAAACAAAAATTACCCCATTTCATTTTCACTTGATTTGGTTACGCATTTTTTAGATTTACTAGCTCACTAGTTCTCAAATTCTACATTTTCGACTAGTAATGCTTTTTATTTTTTTTTGCTTGGGTTAACATAGGTCTTTTTGAGTGATTCCACTTGGAATAGGGAATTAAGACATCCTAGTTAATAACAAAATTTGTCCCATCCAATTTGGATTTGATTTTCTTGGTCATTAAACCCTCACCAATTTCATCATTTCACAAGGAAACTTCTCCAAGATTTTTGAGCGAATTCACCCATCTCCCAACTTTGGTTTTGAGTTTTGAGTGATCCTAGAAATTTTCCCACTCCATTCCACCCATCACACACCTTTACTAGGCCTCCTATCACCTCCAACACCTCACATTTTTCTCTCAGTTGTATCTTGTAGGTTCACTGTAATTCCTACAGGATCATCATATAGGTTTCTAGTACATGTTGTAGGTTTTCCTGAAATGGCCTGTTTTGAGGCCGAATTGAGAGAAAACCTCTAGGAAGTCACCAAAATCCTCCCAAGGGTCTCCCACACCATCCAACCATCTCCTAACCCTTCCATCCAACCTCCAACATCCTTAATTCACGTACCACATCAATAAAATAAATTAGTTTGCATACTTGATTTTGCAAGAAAAGACAAAAAGACAAAAACAAATTTATTTCAGTCCCTTTACTTGCACATTAGTGATGTTTGATGCTTCTTACTTCCATGCTTAGATAGTAGCATTTGGTTCATGATAATTTAGCATTATTGCAAAGCATAGTTTCTTGGCAGTTAATTAAGAAATGGTGTGATTTAGCATTGAATTTCCGTCTCTTTCCTTGTACTTTCTTTCTTGCAATAGGTTAAGGTTCCATTTTGCATATTCATTTTCTGCAATTAGCTTAGGATTTGACTTTAGTACATGCACTCCATTACATCATGATAGCGAAGGAATGACACATTGTATGTTGCACATATAGTGTTGACACCTCTTAAGTTTGTATGACCCTCGAGTTGATAATTAAAGTCAGCTTCCTTGGGAGTTGCAGCATTCTTGTTACAATATCGAGGCTCATCACTTTTTGGCACCGTTGTCAGGGAGATGTCAAAGTATGCATTGTTTTCTTCCCTAGTTGATTCATTTCTTTTTAATTTTTTCAAAAACAAAAAAAAAAAGTTGCATTAGGCATATATCATTTCAAAACTAGAAAAGTGCATTGCATTAGTGTTTTCATTCAATCATAACAACAACAACAAAAATCTCCAATACCAACCCCCCCCCCCCCCCCCATTTGATCACGTGGTGCAGTGAGAGCCACATCACCATTCACTTTTGCAGGTAGAAGAAGAAGATGGCAAAGAATGTAGACGAAATGGATGGAGATGATGCCAATGAAGAAGATCCTCTAGGATTTCCCATTCAAGATACAGATATCAATGTGCACATGAAGAACATCCCTCCCTATATTCTTCCAAAATTTCATGGTCTAAGGTTAAAGGATCCGGAAACCTTTCTATTTGAATTTGAAATTTTTTGTAGATCTTATGGTTACTTATTAAAAACTCAAAAACTAAGATTGTTTCTAGCAACATTGAAGGATAGAGCTATTAAATAGTTCATGAGTTTAGGAACTAATTCAATAATATCATGGAATGATATGCAAAAGTTATTTCTAGACAAATATAAACATCATGACCTTAAAGAAGAAATCTTTAGAATGAATCAAAGAAAATATGAGAGCCTTGAGAATCTAATAGAGAGGTTCATGTACAATGTTAAGAGGGGAAAACTACATCATTTAGGATCCAACACACTAAAAACCCTCTTACCTAGAATAGTTAGGGATGAGTGGATTGATCTCCTTAATCTCATGAGTAGAGATAATGTATATCAATTATCATTTGAGGAAATTTGTGAAGCATGAAAACACATATCAAGAGGAAAAGCAAGAGTAGGTAAATCAACATCAATATTGGTAAGTCAAGCTCAACTTCAAAATTTGTTTGATGATTTTAAAACAGAAATTCTTAACAATCTAACAAAACAAGTATAAATGTTAAGAATGCAAGATGAAGGAAAAAAAATGATGATATTTGTTTTGCAGAATCACATGATGTTAAACATTTTCCATAATTACCATGGTTGAAGGAAGTTTACCAAGAGGACAATGGAAAAAATCAATTTCCAATTCAACTATGTTATGTAGCTCTAAGAGGACCATGGCAGCCTATTCAACCTAATATGATGCAAGAGCCTAATTCACAATTTCAAGCTTAGGCACATCCACCTCAAAGTGATTGGAACACACTCTTTCCTAGGCAACATTGGCTATCTCAACCCCAAAACCAATCTTGGCAACAATGTTGACAAGGAACTTATGGGAGCCATCCATAATATCCTCAATATTTTTGTCAATATCCTCCATACACAACTCCATGTTATCCCTATCATTCACCTCCACCACAACCACAACCCCATCCACATCCATATCAAATATACACTCCCTCTCAACAACCTGTAACATCATTTCCAAACCCACACATTGAAGTAGCTCAATCCACTTACAATGTTGAGGTACAAAACTTCCAAACATCTCCTCTTGAGCTCAATGGTATTCACCATAGCTTAGGAAGAGTATTGCAAAAAAAAGATTATCTTGATATCATTGAAGGACCACACCTAGAAGAAGAAATAAGAAGACCATAGAGCCATGGGTTACGATTGATGAAGATTAGACATCAAAATTAGAAATCGAGAGAACTTCCTCATGGTTACCATCAAAGCCTCCATGCATTCAAGAGAACAATCAGTAAAAAGAGGAAGATTTGAAGGTCATGGTAGAAGAAGACATGAAGAATGATCAAGATCAGCAAAAGGACCAAGGACATCACAACTATATTGAAATATGGTTCCAGGCAGTCACTAAGTTGCAACATCACTCTCTTCCTCAACTCTAGTTGATCCTTTCAAAGTCAAATCATTTGGTCTCTGAAATCCAGGTACATGTCAAAGCATATATTTCAAGCCTCCACATCATTTTGTCTGTCATCTTGATGTGCAGATGGCTCCATTGGAAATATTCTTATACTAGAAAGTGATTTTGTTTTCCAAGTAGGGCATGTAGAAGGAAAAAAAACGAACAAAATGAAAAATAAGAGAAAAAATAAAAATCTAAGGTGAAAACCTCCTTGGAAGCGCCTCAGATTGGCTCATTGATTGAAAACCTCCATGAGGTGGTCAATGGGTTGGGAAAAAGGAAAAAAAGAGAAAAAAGAAAAGATCCTAGGTGAAAAACTCCTTTGATGCGCCTAGGTAGACCTACTAGTTGAAAACCTCATTGAGGTGGCTAGTAGGCCTAGAAGAAAAAAAAGAGAAAAAATAAAAGAATCCTTGCTCCATGCATGCATGCACTCTCCAACATATGTAAGCAAGAAGAACAAGTTGGTACCAAAAAGAAAATTAGTTAAGCCTAGTCAAAAGAAGTCAAATTGTGACTTTCTCCTACTTCGCTCAAATGCTCCAACAAGGCCAAGGCCATGCCAATCCATCACCCTCATCTATTTCCACCATTCATCCATAATTCTCAAGCTTCTACCATTCAATTTTCTTGATATCCTAAAATACTACAGGATGCTCTGTTTTACTACAGGATACAAAAATACATAGAGAAGAAATTTGCTTTTGCCATAACTTGAAAACCATGTATTCATTTACCAAGTTGTTTAAGGGGAGATGCATATGGATGATGGTTACATGCTCAAGCAGTTTCAGCAAATTCCAGTGCACGGTTTCCAATAAATTGACCTCCATAACCTTCATCTATTTTTTCATTTTCTCAATATCCGTGCATCCATTTAAAAATATGTTTCATGGGGAGATGAATATGGATGATGGTAACATGCCTAAGCAATTTCAGCAAATTTCAGTGCATGATTTCCAAGAGATTGGCCTCCATCACCTTTAGCTATTTATAGTTTTTATTGACATCCATGCATCCATTGACCAAAAAATTTCTATGGGAAGGTGCATAATGATGACGGCAACATGCTCAATTTTTTTTAGGTCAATCCAGTCTACTGTTTGGGAGATATGGACAAATCAAATCATTGTCCTGTAAACCTACAGGATATAGAAAATCACCTACAGGATTAGCAGTGAGCAGTTTTAAAGGAGATCCAGAGGTCAAAGAAGCTCCTCTAGAGCTTAGTAGCAGCATCAAGATCATCAACATCACCATCCAACAACTGCACATCAACATCAACTTAGCAGCAACATGCATGTCTCTCCAACAACCATTGGGTAGGCACAGGTATGCGATATTCTTGACCTCTTCTCTTGAGCATATTATAGTTAGAAATTTGTTGTCAATGCATGAGAGATGAGGTTTTATAAGCTAAGGATTGGTCGACAGTCTCAGCCGCCTTCAGTTAGTTAATTGCAACTTAGTCCTTCACTCATGCAATGTTGAAAAGTCATATTATGAAGGGTGATCATTTCAAGGAATGAGGACAACAATTAAAAGAATAAATTTTTGCAAAGGCCAAGGTCACCAAAACAATCCAAGCCCTCCATCCACTTCGTATTCACTATCTATTCATCATTCATACATCCCATTTCATTCTTGAAAAAAAAAAAGAGCATCCTTTCCATTTTCATGAAATTTCCAATTGCAGGTTAGCAAGAAGGACGATCAAAGAGCAAAGGAGGATCACAAAGAGACCCTTGTCACTCACATTTTTATTTTACAACTTGTTGGTCACTTTAATTGCTTATTAATTTAAACAACCAAGTGCTACATAAATTTTCAACCTAGGGAAGTCTATTTATTTCAAAGGCAACTATGTACTATATGTACTCAATCTTAAAAGCAATAAAAGTTGTAGTAAAAGCAAATCACACCTCGTTTTAAACAAACTGAAGTTCCACTCTGTGTTACAGCAGATACACTCGATTGCAGATATCTACCAAGGAATGTTTAATTTCATTCAAGGAGTAACCTAATGGAAAAGAATTAATGTGCAAAGGAAAGCATTGGCTATATTGTAACAGAGAACATGACCCTATTCCCGGAGCATGAATCTTCAGCATCTGTTTCTAATTATCAAGCTTGCCAACTCACCCTGCAAACTTAATCACCAATGAAACACTCATGAATTGACTGTAGATGAATTTAAACAATGCAACAATCAATTGGAAAGAAAACAGAGTTTCAGCAAAAGTGTGTAAACAATATTCAGTAAACAGTACTGTTAACAAGGCATGGATAAAAGACACACTTAACACACTGCAGAAATATAATGGGTGAATCTTGTGATGAAGGTGGGCCCTGTTCTTCTCACAAGATTCCCCAGGAGACAAGAACAAGAAAAAGATGTTCAGAACAAAATTTTATTCATCCATCAATATGTCATATTACAAAAAGGATTCTAGTCCTGTTCCTTGAACTGAGCCTTCCCCACAGTCTGTTCATGCCCTTCTAATGTAAATGTCTCCTCTTTATAAAGAGGAGACATCTATTACAACATATTTTCATTGTAAGTTTTATTTTAACCCGATATACAAAAAATAGGGAAATCAGTTTTCCATCAACAAAATGCGGTTACAGTAATGCTGTTTTTGGATCATAGTCATTACATCCGATGTAGCTGCTCCTTCGGTGATCAGTTTGGTTCCTTTGTTGCTTTCAAATTTAGAATGCAAATCACAACTATTTCAGCTTCGAGATTTGTGTGTTGTTTTTACTGTTTTAGCAACTACAAAAATAGTCTTGCAAACTCCAGGCAGTTTCAACAACGCGGACTTCACATCATTCTTTAACTGTTGAGCAACTAACAATTCAATGATTAACTATGAAGATAGCGTGATTATATGTAAAATAATTAAATGTATAGTGACGAGAAGAAACATTGTGTACCTTTGGAATAACTAGGTTAAAACAATAACAAGGACTTTTAAATATAGGTTGAAAAGGATGACATCACAGAAAAATGTATGGTCAAAAAGGGACAATATGAGGTCCTAACAAAACTCATTACCATACATTGCTCCACCATTTACGTCATATTTTCCACTCCTTTACTTCAGTTTAGAAAAGGACTGTGTTTTCTACAGGATGGTCCTCTAGGAATTATAGTGACCCATAAATCCTACAAGGGGAAGTCCTAATGCAAATAAATGGTGGAACAAGGTAGAAGAATATTGATAAGGGTGTGGAAGACTTTGCCAAACTGAAAAACAATCAAGAACCATCTTGAATAAGGGGAAGAAGACAAACTAATGGTCTCAAGAAACAAGGATGTTTCTTTGAACAAATGTGTTTTTTGGCTTGTCCTTGCAAAGCTTATAGCCAATATTCTTAATGCACAAGAGAGAGGCCACTAAGGTCATGGATGAGGCACAATGAGGTCACTAAGTTGCTTAAATGATGAGCAACTGATGCAGGAGCATGATGCTTGAAGACAAAAGGATTCAAATTTATTCCAAAAATAACAAAAAAAAATTACAAGTAAAGGAGTGGGATCCTTTAGCTGTCATTTTACAAAGCTTTCTAGATAGGATTTGAGCTAGAATTTAGGGATTTGAATGATATTGTAATAGTTCAAGTAGTTTAGACATAGTTGAGATTCTCGAGGAGAATATCATGCAGAGTAGGTATTATCTAGGATTAGATAGATTTGATCCATTGATTGAGGATCTGATTGTTGTATGTACAGGTATTTATGTAAGTTTTGAATTAGTGTAATTGGATTTTGCTAGATTTGGCTGAGGAGGATTTGATTGTAACCTTTGGAATCTCTCTGTATCTATGTGTATACTATGCATGAATGGTCAATCCTGGAGGCTTTAAATTGCTTCGAAATATCTCTGAGGACTGTTAATTTCCAGTTTGGTCCTTTTAGAATTAGATTTTGAATAATCTTATGTTATCATTTTTAAACCCTTCATTTCATGTGTATTGAAATAACTTGGTTGTGTTTAGAAATCTCGGGGAACCTAATTTTAGAACAAGTCTAACTTGGCGGAAGTGCAAGTTCTTGGCAACTCGAGGGAAACCCCAACAAATTTCATGAGTAACCCAGGTGGCAATCTGAACCGTCTGATCGATAGGTAACAGATCGGATGGTAATCGTGTCAAGAGTAGCACGATGTTTAATCTAGAAATTGGATGCAATAGTTTATGGATTGTGGTTTAATCCATTGAAGTCTGAATCGATCACAACCATTCATCAAGAAGGGACGAGATACAACGGACATCGCTCTGGAATCTGTACGCGATTTAGTTTAAGTTTTGGACCTGAGAAAGTAATAAAGTGGGGTTTTGTTTCCTTTCGGTTCCATGGAAAAAAGTGAAGTTTTTCCATATTCCGCGTAAATCAACCAATTCCGTTGTTTTAGTAGAAACACTAAATTTGGAGGTTGATGACTGATTTTCATAAGGAAATCTGAGAGGAACTTCCACCTAAACTAGAAACGATAGTTTATAATTTTGAACGGTTATCCGTAACACTTGCAACCAGCCCACCATTAGTGGTATTAGAGCAACCTACTGATACTGAGCTGGATCTCAAAGATCAAAAAAAGAAATCCAACATGGCTTTCAAAGTTGGAAGAGGATGTGGTAGAAGAGGAAGACTAGTTGAAAATGCTGAACTGTTGGAAGCTATGCAACAGATGCAAGCTAGACTAGAAGTAGTGGAAATGGGAAATAAAAGGGATGCAAATGCTGGAGATGTAAGTGAGCCTAAAGTTGAAGCTGCAGAAGAAGAAGAACCTGCAAATGTTACTCCTGAAATGAGATTCTTTAAATCAGTGTTGAGATCCACATCTAAACCCAGACTTTAGGTTTCAGTTTATACAGGAGGTTTAAACCTCGAGGAGTTGATAGTCTGGATTAACGACATGGATAAATTCTTTGATTATGAACAAACAAAAGAAGGAAAGAGAGTGAAATTTGTTGTCACAAAATTGAAAGGACATGCAACACTTTGGTGGGATGGGGTGTAGGCAGAAAGAATAAGAATTGGTAAACAACCAATTAAAAATTGGAACAGGATGGTGGCAAAGTTGAGAGGTAAGTTTTTTCCAAGTGATTATCAACAAACATTATTTAGACAGAGGTCTTTGACAGTGAAAGAATACACAGAGGAATTTTACAAAGTGAGCATAAGAGCTGGACAAATTCAAGATACAGATGAGAAGGTTGCAAGATATATAAATGGACTCAAAATGGAGATCCAAGATGAGATAAGTGTGTTGTCTCCTAAAATAGTAGACGAGGCTTATCAGATGGTATTGAAGGCTGAATAAAAACTCATGAGGAAACAATTTGCTGTCAGTAGAGGTACTTTCTGAGGAAGAGGAATTCAAGGTGGTAGAGGAAGATTTATAGCACCTAGAGATGGAGCTAGCAATAGCTCGAGTCAGCGTACACCCACAGGAGGTGATGCAAGCAACATAGGGAATTTTTCTAGAGGAAGAGGAGGCAAAGGTAGAGGAAGAGAAATCAGATGTTACAACTCTAACAAGTTGGGAAACAAAGCCTATGAGTGCCTAGAAAACACAAGAAAAAAATCAGAGAAATGTAATTGTTGCTAAGACTCAAGAGGAAGCAACAAAGGTTCCAGAAGAAGAAAATGTACCAAAGAAAGGGGAATCGTTGGTAGTTAACAAAGTTTTGTTAAAGCCAACAAAGGAATTTGTTGAACTAGCACATAGAAAGACTTTGTTCAGGACTGTGCAAGGTTCAAGGAAAATGTTGTCAAATGATAATTGATAGTGGCAACACTAATAATTTGGTCTACAGAAGTGGTGGAAAATTTGAAGTTAAAGACAAAGAAACATCCAACACCTTACAAGGTGTCATGGCTTCAAAAGGGACATCAGTTGTTAGTAAATGAACAGTGTGAAGTGGAGTTGTAGTTGGGCAAATACTAAGACAAATTTTTGTGTGATGTGATGCCTATGGATGTGTGTCACATATTGCTGGGATGACCTTGGCAGTATGACAGAGGAGCTATGCATGATGGGAAAAAAAATAGATACAAATTTGGTAAGGATGGTGTTAATCATACATTGTTGCCTATGGAAGAAGAGGATGCATCAAGAAAATCTGATCCAAAGACTCTATTTCTAAGTGGAAAAGAATACTTGCAGCAGATTGAAGAGGATGAGGTAAATTTTGCATTAATTTGCAAACCCAAGGTAATAATTACTTCCTCTAAAATTTTGATTTGCCAATTGAAATTCAAGAGATTCTGGAAAATCATTATGATATCATTGTAGATGATTTGCCTAATGAGTTACCACCCAATAGAAAAATCAGTCATCATATAGATTTGATTCCAGGGGAAAATCTACCAAATAAAGCAACTTACAGGATGACTCCCACATAAAATGAATAAATTAGAAAACAGGTTCAGGAATTGTTTTTTTTTTCTCAATATGACTACTTCTATTATTGATACAAAAAATTTACAGCAAGGTCGTGGCCTTGAGAGTTTAGCCTGTTGATGGCATTTTACAAAAAACACATAAGATCAGTACAGTTCTCTGACACATTACAGTTTTGAACATGGACAGAAAAATGGACAGAAACATGAAACAACTGATATATGTAGTAACAACACACTGACATGCAGGATCCTGAGCCAAAATCATAGCAACGAAAACAGAATTAAGCTAGGCTAGTCATCATCTGCAGTATAGGGCTCCACAACAACCAGACACCCATACCGAAGAGAGTCCTCTGAGTCCGAATGAGGGGCCACCGAGCCGGAGGGATCGCCACACACGGACACACCTGGGCCAGCGAGGTTTGCCAGAATTGGCGACGAAGCATTCTCCTCGACTGGGTGTAAATGTTCCTCCGGGTTTACAATTCTCTGTTCAGCAGGTGCTTCAGCTTGGGCCGCTCCCAAATTACTATTGCCTTCAAGGTTTTCAATAGAGACGGAAATAATAAAAGTAGCATTATCGAACGAGCAAGGGAAACGATACCGCACAGTATGGTGAGCAGCATGTTCACATACTACAGCTCCAGATCTACCACGACCCCTTCCTCTGCCACTCCTCGTTGCCAGAGGACAACGCCTTTCAGGTTCCAGAGTGTCGGAGGAACACTGCAAGACTGCTCGACCACTAGAGCCCCCTCTTCTGCTCAGTAACTTGACTCTTTCGCGCTGCATTTTTTCTTGCTCTGAGCTGGGTAACAACAGAACCTCCCAATAACCATACAAAATCTGCACATTAACAGTTATGTGAACCCCTGCAGAGGGATTCAGATAAATGCCCAGAACTGGAAGTAAAAACTCGACAACGAAATGCATTGAATCTGGTATGCTATGAGCGTTTAAGGAGCGGCAGGACGCGGCGCGCGAGACGACGGGTGAACACAATAAAGGCCTCATTAAAGAAGTTTTGCAGGCCCATCTCCCTTCCCAAGCGATCTGACTCGTGGCATATGTGAGCTGACAGATGCCCATATGATGCGCCGCCTGATTGTCCTTTTGAGAGTTAATCACCCGCATCCGGGGTGGTTCAGGAATTGTTAGATAAAGGACTGATTAGAGATATTTTGAGTCCTTGTGTAGTGCCAATAGTGTTGAGTCCAAAGAAAGACAGAGGCTAGAAAATGTGCACTGGTTCAAGAGAAATCAACAAAATAACAATCAAGTACATATTTCCTTACCTAGAATTGAAGATTTGATGGAATGTTTAAGTTGAGCAAGGTATTTTACAAAGCTGGATTTAAAACATGGTTATCATCAAATAAGGGTTAGAGAAGGAGATGAATGGAAAATTTCTTTTAAAACAAATGAAGGACTGTATGAATGGATGGTAATGCCTTTTGGGTTATCAAATGATCCTAGTACATTTATGAGGCTTATGAATGAAGTTCTGAAATAATTTATTGGTAAATTTGTAATAGAATATCTGGATGATATATTAGTTTATAGCAGATCTAAAGAGGAACATATGATACATCTGAATTATGTCTTACAGAAGTTACAACAAGAAAATGTATTGCTAAATTTAAAGAAACGTTCATTCATGAAGGAAGATTTGGTATATTTGAGCTTTGTTGTTTTTGCTAATGGATTAAAGATGGATCCAGAGAAGATAAAGGCAATCATAGAGTGGCCTTCACCAAAAAGTGTTTTTGAGGTAATAAGTTTTCATGGTCTTGCTAGTTTTTATAGAAAATTCATAACGAATTTTAGTAAGATCAATGCTTTTATTATCGACACTATCAAGAACGATAAAGAACCATTTAAATGGATTGTTGAGGTAGAAAAGAACTTCCAGCCGTCGAAAAGAAATATCACTGAAAAACCTATTTTAATTTTTCCTGATTTTAATAAACCTTTTCAAGTGAAATGTGATGCCAGTGGAGAAGCTATTGGCATTGTTTTAAGTCAGGAGGACAAACCTGTAGCTTATTTCAATGAAATACTGAATGAATCAAAGAAGAAATATTCTTCTTATGATCAGGAATTTTATGCAGTTGTACAATGATTGGAAAAGTGGAGACATTACTTGATGTCTAAGGAGTTTATACTTTATTCAAACAACCATGCATTGCAATATATTATGCAACAGCCAAAGCTTAGTAAGAAACATGCAAAATAGGTAGAATATCTTCAAGGTTTTAATTTTGTATTGAAGCATATAAATGGCCAATTAAACAAGGTAGCAGATGCCTTAAGTAGGAAAAGTATCTTAGTTCAAGAAAGTCAAATTCAAGTGTTGGGTTTTGATATTCTTAAAGAATTATATGAGAAAGATTTACATTTTAAAGAGGCATTTGAAGCTTGTAAAAATCTTGTTTTGTTAGACAGAAGTAAGTGGTTGGATTTTTTCTTGGAAGAAAGATTGTTGTTTAAAAGAAATCAGCTACATACCAAATTGCTCTATGAGAGAAAATTTGATGAAGGAGAAACATAGTGGTGGACTTGGAGGAAATTTTGGTGCAGACAAGACTTATGAGTAGTTGAACTGGTTTTATTTCTGGCCGAAAATGAGATCCGAAGTGGAGAAGTATGTAAAGAATTGTAAATTCTGTCAGTATGCAAAGGGGAGGAGCCAAAACATAGGTTTGTATGTTCCATTACCTATTCCAGATAAACCTTGGGATATGGTAAGTATGGATTTTGTTTTGGGTTTACCAAAAAATCAAAGATGAAATGATTCAATTTATGTTTTGGTTGACATATTTTCAAAAATGGCACGTTTTATTCCATGTTATAAAACTAGTGATGCTACTCACATTGCTAATCTTTTTTTTAAGGAGATTGTAAGGTTGCATGGGTTACCTAAGAGCATTATTTCAGACAGAGGCACAAGATTTGTTGGTCATTTCTGGAGGACCTTATGGAAGAAACTTGGTACTAAACTGAGTTTCAGTTTAGCTTATCATCCTCAGACTGATGGTCAGACTGAAGTTGTCAACAGAAGCTTGGGTAATCTTCTGAGAAGTCTTGCAGGTGAACATCCAAAATAGTGGGATCAAATTTTGGCATAGGATGAATATGCTTGTAATGATTCTCCTAACAACAGTACAAGGTAGAGTCCATCCCATATAGTTTATGGAATGCATCCAAGAAGAGTGTCTAAATTAAGAGACTTCAGAAAAGTTGAAATGAGAAGTGCTAAAGGAGAAGATTTTTCTCAGAGATTCAAGAAATACATGAACAGGTAAAACAACAGTTGCAAGACATCAACATAAAGTACAAGAGCAAAGTAGATTTGAAGAAAAGAGAAGTTAATTTTGAGGTTGGAGATTTGGTTTTAGCACACCTCAGGAAAGATTTCCAAAAAGGGAATATAACAAGTTAAAATTTAAGAAAATTGGACCATGCAGAGTCTTGAGAAAATTTTCTACAAATGCATATGATATTGAATTACCCACTGATGTTGGAATATCTCCAATTTTCAATGTTGCTAATTTGTACAGGTATGAAAACAGAAATGCAAATGATACAACAGAGTATAAAGAAGAACAAAAGGTTGATTAGTTAAAATAGTTACCTACAGCAAAGGCATTGCAGCCAAAATAGAGTTTGGATAAGAGGTTGTTTAAGAAGACAAGGGGATAGGAGCATTTTTAGCATTCGGTCAAGTGGAAGGATCAACCAATTGCTGATGCTACATGGATGACAGAGGCCATGCTACAAAAGTTGGGCAGTTTTGTAGAAGAGCTCATGGATAGGAGTCCATGAAGAATTTTGTCCTCAGGAGTCTGATGCAGGAGCATGAGGCTTGAAGACAAAAGGCTTCGAATTTATTCCAAAAAAAACAAAAAAAAAGTTTACAAGCAAAGGAGTGGGATCCTTTAGCTATCACTTTACAAAGCTTTCTCGATAGGATTTGAGCTAGAATCAGGGATTTGAATGATATTGTAATTAATTCAAGTAGTTTAGACTTAGTTGAGATTCTCGAGAAGAATATCATGCAGAGTAGGTATTATTTAGGATTAGATATATTCGATCCATTGATTGAGGATCTGATTGTTGTATGTACAGGTATTTATGTAATTTTTGAAGTAGTGTAGTGGGATTTTGCTGGATTTGGCTGAGGAGGATTTGATTGTAAAATTTGGAATCTCTCTGTATCTCTGTGTATACTGTGCATGAATGGTCAATCATGAAGGTTTTAAATTCCTTCGAAATATCTTTGAGTACTATTAATTTCTAGTTTGTTCCTTTTAGAATTAGATTCTGGATAATCTTGTGTTATCGCGTTTAAACCCTTCATTTCCTGTGTATTGAAATAACTTGGTTGTATTTCAAAATCCCGAGGAACCTAATTTTAGAACAAGTCTAAACTTGGCAGAAGTGAAAATTCTTGGCGGAACGAGGGAAACCTCAACAAATTTTGTGAGAAACCCAGGAGACGATCTGAACCGTCCGACTGACAAGTAACAGATCCGACGGTAATCACGTTGGAAGAAGCACATGATTTAATCCAAAAATTGGATGCGATAGTTTATGGATTGTGGTTTCATCCATTGAAGTCTATATCAATCACAACCATTCGTCAAGAAAGGACAAGATCCGATGGACAACGCTCCAAAATCTGTACATGATTTAGTTTAAGTTTCAGACCCGAGAAAGTAATAAACTGGGGTTTTGTTTCCTTTCGGTTATGTGGAAAAAAGTGAAGTTTTTCCATATTCCGCGTAAATCAACCAATTCCATTCTTTTAGCAAAAACACTAATTTTGGAGATTGATGATTGATTTTCCAAAGGAAATTTAAGAGGAACTTCTGCCCGAACTAGAAACGATAGTTTCTAGTTTTGAAAGGTTATCCTTAACACCTGCAACCAACCCACCAGCAACACTTTCAGCAGGGGGTATGATGGGCCTCTAAATTAGACATAAACTAAGGCCCATGCCTCTAATTTAAAACATAAATTAAGGCCTATGACCATCCTTCAGCACATTAAACCTCTCTTTTTGTATTAGATAATTTATTTTTAAATTTAATATATTCATTAGTAATGTTTATGAATAATTGAATATGTGTGCCTAATATTATTTATTTTTTGTGGAATATTATGAGAATATTGAGTAGATTATAAAGAGTTGGAGGAGGAGATAATTTAGGGACTTGTTCCCTACTACCGGAGGATCAATAATAAATAATAATTCAACAAGATATTATGGAATTATGGCACAAATTATGGAACTCTAATGATTGAGAAAATCTAGGAATGTGTTCCACTAATCATGGGTGCAGATCCACCAATCAAGGGAGGAGATCCACTAATCAAGGGATTTCGGTGGGGAAAGCTTCCTCCATCCATGGAAAATGATTCTTAATCATTTTGTATAAGTACCAAGTTGAATTTTCCTCTATGGAATGATTGAGAAAATCTAGGAATGTGTTCCCTGCCATTTAATGCAAATTCCTAGTATTGGGGACTAGATCCACTAATCAAGGGATTTTGGTGGGGAAAGTTTCCTCCATTCATGGAAAATGATCCCTAATCACTTTGTATAAGTACCAAGTTGAATTTTCCTCTAAGGAGAGAATTTCATTAGTGTTATTGTGGAGAGAGCTTGTATTTTTGCAGCTCCATTGTATTTTCTTGCAAGGATGTAATTCTATTGATGAAAATAATGAAGATTGGTGTCATGTTCAACTTCTAAATCTTGTTCTCCTCCATAGGTCTCTAATTTTCCTTGGCTTGGCCATCCCATGAAACTTAGAACCCTTTTGTATCATTTTACTTCCTTTTTTTCATTGCTTATTCACATGCATCTATAGTTTTTATTCCTTTCTATTTTTGCATTAAGGATTAATAATTTCTTGTTGTAGGATTGAGTTAAATGGTTGATGTAAGTTATTTTGCAGGAAAAAAAACAATATTTCATCCTTGGAAAAGCTTTGTAAGTTCATACTAATCATTGAGTTGTTTGGATTAGTCTTTTGATTCCCAAATCTAGATTGTTGTACCTCCTTTTTAGCGAAGAACAATAAATTTCTGCTTTTTTTAGAGCATTCTAACGAGCTTCAATAGAATTGATTCCACTTGCATTAGATCACAAAATAATTCTAGTTCATAAAAAAAATCACCCCATTGAATTTGCACTTGATTTGGTTAGGAATTTTTTAGATTTACTAGCTCACTAGTTCTCAAATTTATAGATTTTTGACTAGTAATGTTTTTTTTTTTTTTTTTGCATGGGTTAACATAGGTCTTTTTGAGTGATTCCACTTTGAATGGGGACCTAAGACATCCTAGCTAATAAAAAAATTTGTCCCATCCAATTTGGATTTGATTTTCTTGGTCATTATTCCCTCACCAATTTCATCATTTCATAAGGAAACTTCTCCAAGATTTTTGAGTGAATCCACCCATCTCCCGACTTTGGTTTTGAGTTCTAAGTGATCCTAGAAATTTTGCCACTCCATTCCACCCATTACATACCTTTCCTAGACCTCCCATCACCTCCAACACCTCACATTTTACTCTCGGTTGTATCCTATAGGTTCACAGTAATTCCTACATGATCATCCTGTAGGTTTCTAGTACATGATGTAGGTTTTTTTGAAATGGCATGTTTTGAGGCCCAATTGAGAGAAAACCTCTAGGAAGTCACCAAAATCCTCTCAACGGTCTCCCACACCATCCAACCATCTCCTAACCCTTCCATCCAACCTCCAACATCATTAATTCACCTACCACATCACCAAAAGAAATTAGTTTGCATACTTGATTTTGCATGACAAGACAAAAAGACAAAAACAGATTTATTTAAGTCCCTTTACTTGCACATTAGTGATGTTTGATGCTTCTTACTTCCATGCTTAGATAGTAGAATTTGGTTCATGATATTTTAGCATTATTTTAAAGCATAGTTTCTTGGCACTTAATTAGGAAATGGTGTGATTTAGCATTGAATTTCTGTCTCTTTCTTTGTACTTTCTTTCTTGCAATAGGTTAAGGTTCCATTTTGAACATTTCATTTCCTGTAATTAGTTTAGGATTTGAATTCAGTACATGCACTCCATTACATCATGACAACAAAGGAAGGACACATTTTATTCCGCACATATAGTGCCGACACCTCTTAAGTTTGTACGAACCCCGAGTTGAAAATTAAAGTCGGTAGCCTTAGGAGTTGCAGCATTCTTGTTGCAATACCGAGGCTCATCCACAGGGAGTCCATCAGAAAGGTAGAGTAATTTAGGAGCTATCTTCAATGTTGGATCTACAACTATTTCCTGGTATAGCAGGAAACAAAGGTCTGTGGCACTCAGCGCAAGAGAGGCCAAGTCTATGGTTGCAAGTCAAGCAACATGTGAGGCCATATGGATGAGGAAAATTCTTTATGGTATTTTCAGTCAGGAGATGGATCCGAAAATGATTTATTGTGCTAATCATAGTTTTATAAAACTCTTCGAGAATCTAATATTTCATGATAGGTCCAAGCACATTGATATCATGTACCATCATTTAAGAGAGATTGTGTGTAAAGGAGAATCATAATGTTGCATTACCTTCCCACTAAGGAGAAGGATCGTTATAGACATTTTTGGGCACTGCAACCTCAATCATAAATGTCCATAAACCAAGGGCTTCTAAGTCCCTAAAAGTGTTGCTTCACACCCTAAAGGAACAAGGTCAGCTGATTACATCATCTCCTAGAAGTTCTCCACAGAAAACTGCTCAGAACTGGTCAAAACTGGACCATA
>APFE030665909.1:0-27333 GCA_000404065.3 Pinus taeda
ACTCATACCTTCTACCATACCTTTACCATGAAGTATTTGAAGGCCCTTCTCTCCAATATGTCCAAGCCTTTGATGCCATAGCATGGTCTTCTCTCCAGAGACCACTAGAATTTCTACTCCACGTTCAGGAACCACGAAACTATTGCACCCATCAACAACAATGCTACCTTGCAGCTTGTACAGAGTTCCAATTTGAACTCCCCGCATCAATACTAGTGCTCCCCAAACCATCTTGCAGGTATCCTTCTTGAACACTATTTTTACACCTGCATCATCTAGCTTGCTTACAAAAATCAAATTTCTGGCCAATGCAGGAATATGTAAAACACCTAGAAGTGTTCTAACCCTTCCACCTTGCAACTTCAACTTTAATTTTCAGTGACCAATGGTTCTGGCCTTCCTATCATCCCCTAAGAACACATCACCACCATCGTATTTCTCATACTTGTAGAACCACTCTCTATGGGGAGTGAAGTGAAAGGAAGCACCTGAGTCAATCAACCATGCTTCATGATCTACATGTGTACTTGAAGAAGCCAAGTACACATCTTCACCTTCATCGGAGGTGGTTTTCGCCTCTGCAGAAGCAGCATCATCAAATCCCTTTCTTTTTTCAGGAGCTTTAGATCTACATTCCCTTTTGTAGTGCCTTCCTTTCTGCATTTCCAACAAACCACCTTTACAGGTTTTCCTGGAGATTTAGATCTCCCACTTGATGACTTTTTTTTTTCTTTTTTTTTTTTTCTTCTGTTCTGGGATCATCCTTGTATAGACAAGGCATCACCATTATAGATCTCCATATTTTTCCGTCTCATCTCCTTAATCAGCAAGGATGAGACTATTTCATCAAACTGCAAGGCAGTTGCATTGCTACCTATTGTAATAACCAGACTATCCCGCGAATCTGGTAGAGAACACAAAAAACTGATGCATTTATCTTCATCTAAAATTTTAATATCAATAGATAATAACTGACTTACCACAGTATTAAATGTGTTCAGATTCTCTGTCACCAAGTCTCCATATTTCATCCTTAGGTTATACAACTTTTTTCGTAGGAACACTTTATTCACCAGAGACTTGGATTGGTACAAATTCCTTAACTTGTCCCACAAAGCCTTCGCCATAGCTTCCTCTGATACATTCAACAATACTGAATCTAAGACACATAACCATATTATGCTCTTTTCCTCCCAATTCAACTTCTTCCATTCTTCATCAAACGCTCCCGTTAGTTTAGTACTTGGATCTACCGCAATCCAATGATTTTTATCCACCAACAGATCCTCCATCTTGAGTTTTCATAACTCAAAACTCTGACCATTAAATTTCTCGATCTCTATCTTTCCACTTCTTGCCATCTTCTTTCACCACCAGAATCGATCTCGTAGATCTCCCACTGAACAGGGTCTACCATAGGCCCGAGCGAAACCCCTCAACAACAAAGGCATCCCCTTGAAGCCAAAACAACTTTGATACCAAATGTAGGTTTTAACCCCATACATAAGTTATCTGCATATGAATTCTAAAACATAGAAAATAAACAATGCGAGAGCATAACACATAAAACACATATACATAGAGATTTTCCCCTGGATCCCAAAACCAGGACTACCAGATTGTTTTTTTCATTAGATCTTTTCAATGTTACAATACATATTTATACATGCCGAAGCATCCAATACCATGGACCAAAAACCATCGTGTCCAAAACCATGGACCGAAAACCATCACGTCCAAAACCATGTGCGAAATCATGCACAAAGCCATAGGTAGGTCCGCCCAACCTTTTATAGGGTCTAAAAACAAAATTTTCCAGGGCGCTACCCTGGACCCCATAGAGTGGGGTTTCCTGTACCCCTCAAACCCCTTGTGATCCCCCCTGCTATGCAATCGGCACAACAAAGGGGGGCTTCGCCCCCCTTCTAACCCCCCCATTAACTACGTGGGCTAGTCTTGGAAAGAATATAACAAAACCCAACAAAATCCACAGACCACATTAGGCCTAAAAATCCGTCTTTATATTTGGAAAACATAAATGGGTAGGATGTGAGTCCAGGTCGGATTGGTGCCCCTTCATCTAACTGTGTGCATCCATTCTACCCTGATTTGGTTTATGGGTCTACTGCACTGACGGTTCCTTTAGATCATTCACATCTTTATCTTGCTCGCATTGATTGCAATCATTTACATGGGGGTGATGTTTCACAGTTAAGGGATGCAAATTCCGAATCTCTTATGCCTGATCTTGTCCAATCGTAGTCTTTAACATGTGGAGAAGAGGGCCATGCACCTCACCCAACTCAAGCTAGTTCTCTCATTAATCCCTCTTCGCTCCCAAGCCAATAAGAGCCTTATGTATCAGATACCCAACTTGGTCAAACTGGTGGTTTTAGTGATTCTCATTTTACCAAATATATATTCACTCATGCCTCTGGTGATTATCCTACGTATCCATATGTTAATCCTACGGAGCCACCAAAATTTGATGAACCATTGTTTGAATGTTTAGGGACTCATTAGGATGTTGAGGGACTTCAGCTTCTGTTGATGGTTATGTCAGGTTCTCACGTTCCTATTGAGAACCCTGAACCAAGTCAAGTTAGGGTTTCTAAAAATAGGGTTTCTACACATCGCGCTCCTCTCAACATCATCTTGCCGAATGCGAGCTCATTTTGGAAATCGTCTGATTGAGGCAATGTCGCTTTGAGAAAAAATTTCCATCACCTTGAAGCTGATGTGTATCAACATCTATATCCTAATTTGTTTACTGAAGGGAGTGCTCTACCCATTTTCCCAAACCTTTTTTATTGTTTCCTAGCCAGTACAGTTTGTCAACATACATTATTGAATGATGTATTACAATCTCCTATAGGGAAGGTGCCATTTTCCTATTCTCCCCTCTGCACGGAACTCTTTCAGTTGATTTGGTTCATTCTGAGGAATTTAAAGAATCTCATTTGTCGAGCTTCCAATATATCAATATTCAGACAATGGATCCAATCCACAATATTTTCACTGATAGTTGTCGAGTCACAACCAATGATAACCATATACATTCATCTACAAATATTTGCGAAGCTAATAATATTTGATGGCGTGTCGTTTGAAGGTTCAGATTTATGTCAGGATGGTGAGGCACTTTAGATTCCATTGATGGCTATGCCAGATCCTCACACCCTAGGCAGATTCTATGAACAATTTCAAACTAGGGTTTCTATGTTTGAATCCTTAGGGATCTCAGTTACACTCGACAAAAACCCCTCTTTTCAAAGTCATCAAGTTGATCGACCTCTGCATCATGATCGGGTTGCTGATCGAGTTCATCTAGCGGATCCCTTTGCTGGTCAACAACACCTTGCCTTACTTGCATTGGATTTAGGGTTAATTATGAACCGATGTATGTTATGGCTAGGTGAGTATAAATTTCACGCTTATGAGTCAGGTCATGAGGATTGGGTTGCAGTTTGCCTTGAAAGGTCCTTTTTGGCACATTTCCATGGAAGTAGATAGGATTTTATTTCTATTGTGGATGCTTTACAAGTAAACATTTTATTTTTTGAACAAATCTTTTCACAAATTCTGATTGTTGTCATCTTGGTTTTGGTAGGTCGGGAACTGTTGTGGTGGCTGCATTGGAAGTTTGATTTCACGTAACCCGAACTATGCTTTGGTTAAATTAGGATTTAGGGTTTTAGACTAGTTAGGTTTAGGGTTTTTCTTATTCATTTGTTGATTATAATTTTATTGATAGTTTAAATTTGTTATGTTCGTTTTCCTTGCCGTAGGTATTTTAGTTTCTTGCATATTTATGTTTTCACTCATGTGTGTGCATTTGTTTATTATTGCATGAGATTCATGAAATCTTTGCATATGCATTGCATTGGTCCTCTAATGGCATTTAGTCGATCTCTTTTGCACATAGCATTACCTTTTGTCATTAGCCCCATTTATTGCATTGCATCATACACTTTCCCTCTTGCCTGACACACACCCACCTTTGACCTAGCCTAGAAATTTCCCCTATGTTGCATGCTACTACATGAGCCTTCATGAATATGAAGTTTTCAAACCTATGGTGTTGTGAATAGCTTTCTCACACCTTCTTCTCTTGCTCTAGCCTCAGAGTGAATTGCTTCGACCTCTTGGCACTTGTTTGATAACCCTTGAACTGAAACCCTAGCCTTAATGATGGTGTGAAGTTGTGATGATTACACCAATGTGTAGCCTCTCTTGGAACTAGTCATCAAAGTTGCGTCCTGCATATCTCTCCTACGAGTCTTATTCATTAACAAGGAAACTAAGAACATATTTCTCATGGGGAGCCCTAATCAGTTTGAATGACCTATACCCATATCCTAAACCTAGTGCTCAGCATGGTCTTTATTGTTTCAATAACTTGTGTTATTTGTTCACTTGCCGATGGGAAATGAGATTTGGAAGCTTCGAATAAGGGAAAACCTAAATCAGGATATCCTTTAGTTTTTGTCAAACAAGAAACAACCTCTCTTTCTCGCAAAATAAGTCGGGATCCCTCATCTTCCCTAGAGCAATAAACACCCAGAAATAAGTGCAAATGAACACGAAAAATAAAGTGAAACTAAATAAAGGGTAAAGCATCGAGATTTAAGACTTCTTGCGTAGAGAGGTAATGTAACAACTCTATCCGAGTACTGACCAGGCTCGCTTGCAGTGGAGCAACGTTTGTGATTTCTTGGAGTGACTCCACAGGGGCATTGTCCAGGCCCGCTCGCAGTGGAGAAACACCAGAAGCTTACTTTTAAAATTTCGAACACAATAATCCCTCTACCACATTCTTTGCCTCATCATCAAATACCGACACGTATGAACTTTAATTGGTTGTTTACCAACTGGAAAGACCCAACTGAGACACGAAGCAAAGGCATATCTGCAAAGTTTGATGCAACGCAAGAGGTGCCCATAACATTTTCTTGATATTTCCTTCCAGCATTGTGTGCGATCAGACTGCTACAAGGATGTTGACAGAGATATTGGATTCTAGTAGTGGTTCACCAATTGTTGTACCCGCTACAAAACCACCTAAATTTTTGGGCATATTCAAAATTTTGGGTACCCCATAACTTGCCCCAAGCTCCTAGGGTTTTGATAGGACCCCTAACCGGATTCTCACCCCATGAATTTTCCTATCCAACCCCTTTGGTGCGCCCAGTCACATTTCATACATTGCATCCACACATCATGTTTTGTCTTAGACATATGCCTTCGGATCACATTAGGGTGTCGCAGGTTAATGGCTTTATTAATGTATCAAGAGTCTCTCATGATTCTGAAGTTCATCTTCACATGATTAGCCTCGCAATCAATAGGTGTCCTATATTTGAGAAAACGTACATGCAATTTGGCTTTCCTTACGGTTGACAATATTGAGGTTTGGGAAAAACCCTAAATGGGAAAAGGTGATTCCCCTCCTATTTTGACCTAACTCGCCTCCCACTAAGAGTGCATTTCCATCAACATTGTCGGGCATCATGGGAGATATTGTTGCATGTCATATTCCCCTAGGTTATTGATTGGTCCTACACCTCAACATGTTCATTAGGGATTGTAAATTATATACTACCCTTGCATCCTTGTAACTCTAAACATATGTGATCAAAGTACGCATGTCATTTTAAGCTCTTCTTGACTCACCCTGAAGCATGATCACACATATGTATAAGGGTTTGTGATAATACCTCATGATAGTAACCCTGATTTGTCTTGGTCCTCATCCCCTCGAGTGCATTAAGATTCCTCGAATTTCCATCTTACTCAATGCCCTTGAATCTATAACTGCACCATTGCTTTTGGCATCACATAAATTGCTTGCAATTCATAAGTCCATTAAGGTGCCTAAATGTTGTGTTTAGTTTCAGATTCAAGCATCTCTTGTTTTACTCGTATAATTTAGTTGCAACTTGACTATCACCTTCATATGAAATTATTTTCATGGTTTTAATTATTTATCCCATTTTCTTTGTAGGGATTTAAATGGAGTTGCATTGGGCACATATTTAAGGAAGAAGGATGAAATTGAATCATCGTTTGGAAGTATGCCACTTATGGAGTAAAAATTGTCTAATGATATAAATATTGACTTCATTAGGCTTTGTTAAGGACAACATTTCATAGGACAAGGCATATTATTGATACACGACATGGTGGATTCTTTTATGTTTTAAGGGAATAGTTGCCAAGAATAATTAGGAGCCAAATAGCCACCATAAAGCTAACATGCATCCCAAAGTGATGCATGGAGCATAAGGGGTATTATATGGTCATCACAGGAGATTTTGTTCTATGATTGTTCTTGATCAAAAATATGAGGAGATACGAAAGAGAAATGGGTAGAATTAGAGTCCTGCAAGCCATTTCTTTCCTCCTGAGAAACATAAGATAAAGGGGACAATTAGAGTCCTGCAAATGGAAATTTATTTCTTCCTAATTGCTACTTAGTACTTCACCCAGATGTGTTCATCATGGGCGATAGGTCAAGCCCTTGAATTTCTCATAACAAGGAGTAGTCATAGTGGCATTTATAGGTCTAGACTCAAGGAGCCAGGGATGGAAACTGGTTCAGACATATTCACTACTAATCATTTGGTAGTGAATGTGGATGAGTTTAGTGTTGTAGGAGATGGATACACCGATGATACCCAAGCTTTCATGATAGTGTGGAATGAATCATGTTCATCATTCCCTTAAGTCTTGTTATTTCCAAGAGGAAATGGTTACCTAGTCAAGTCCCTCAACTTCTTTGGTCCCGTTCAATATCCATTCACAGTCCAGATTTCTGGAACAATCATCGCCCTTGCGGATCCAAACGTTTGGGCAGACTTGTAATCTAATCACTGGCTACTCTTCCATGGAATAAACAATCTAATAATTGGGGGCGAAGGGTTGATTTATGGAAGCAGGGAGAAACGGTGGGAAGCATCCTGCAAGATCAACAAAACAAATCCATGTTGATCAGTTCCAACAATAGTTACATTCGATTCAAGAAACTACCTAGTGGTGAGGAACTTGATTGTGAAGAACAACCAACAAGTACACATCACTTTCAAGAACTGTGTTGTGGTAAAAGCAAGCAATGTGGAGGTGACAACACCTGAAAATAGTCATAACACTGATGGCATTCACATTGAAGCTTCCACATATGTTGTGGTTACCAACAACCTCATTGGAGCCGGGGATGATTGCATCTCCATAGTCAGTGATTCATTTGACATTGTAATTCAAAATTTCAAATGGACCAAGCCATGGAATCAACATTGGAAGCTTGGGTAAGGGAAACTATGAAGCTCACGTTGCCGATGTCTTGGTAGATGGGGTTTTTCTTCATGACACCACAAATGGGCTCCAGATCAAGACTTGGCAGGGTGGCTCTAGCTATTGTCAAGGGATCAGATACCAAAATGTGCATATGGAAAATGTTTCATATCCTATAATTATATACTAGTATTACTGCGATTCTCCAATGACATGTGCAAACTAGACATCAACAGTGGAAGTGAGTGAATTTTGGTACAATAGTATTAGTGGAACATCTCTAGGTTTGAATATGAGTCACGATGTTCGCTTTCATTATTGGAAAATCATAGCCCTATTCTCATTTGTGAATGAAAACTCAAGATCGAACCTTCTAATTACTACTTGCATGGAGGTCTCACCTTCCATTTGTGACTTGAATGATCACACCCCCACAATACAACTTGGACAGAGTCACATCATCACTCCTCACCAGATTTTTGACTAGATATCTCTGTCAACTAACAGGTGGAAAAATCACATTATAAAGCGTCAGACAAGCTAATAGAGAGTGTGCATGGAAAGTAAGTTATACTCATTACATCAAGAATCTTGTCCTATTGCATTAGAAAAGGTGCCAAGCATATTGCAGGAGACCCTGATGCACAATGTGATTTTTCCAATCAGTACTCAACGATCCATTAATTGGTATCTTAACATAGAATTTGAAGTGGTATTCCACATCATGCTTCACTTTGATTGAATGGACTGCTTACCTGTGACATAAAAATACAGATGTTGGGCACGTTTTGGTGCTCTCTCAAAGAAGTGGGAATTGGGGTGCATGAAAATCTGTTGCGTAAAGGAACCTCCAGCTTAGTTGTCCAAAGAGAGAGAGATGGTGATTACGTTGGGCAGGTGCCATGGGCATTACGTTGGGAAGGTACCATGAGGTGCCATGATTACGTCCTTGCAGGATTATAGGGCATGAATGTCTCAATCATATATATTCGCAACCAGTTGGAGAATGATTCAAATTTATGAGTACACATTCATCAATTACTTAAATTTGCCTCAACCACATAAGTTAGGAGTAGGGAAGGAAGATGTTGAGCTATATAGCAGGATTACAATTTTTCATGATGCTTGCATGGCGAGAGTTCCCATTTAGCAATCCAGATGGTCCCTTGAAAACTTCAAGAACCCCTCAATAAACCCAAATGCACATCACTAGAGGATTGATGAACAAAAGCAAATCATAGTGGTGAGAAAAAAATCAGTTCAGGACCAAGCATCCGCATCATTGTGACATATAGGCAATAAACATTCTAGGGTTTTCAATAACCCTATACATCCCTCTCCTTTCTATTTTATCATAATGTAAATATATCCCACCATTGTAGCAACCACTCTGTTGGAACTGAAGCAGGCATGCAATAATCAATTTTGGTTTGAGAAAGGAGTGGGTAAAATCAAGAGTCATGGGGGTAGTTGAAATGAAACCAGGGAAGGTCAAGGTCACGGTAGGTGAATAGTCACCTCGTCTCTATAAATATTTCCCCAGGCCTCATTAATAAGGACTTTAGTACTTGAGTTGAGGCCAATATAGATAGCTGATTTATGCTTAAGAGCTAGGGCCACTCATCTCTTGGTAGCTAGGAGAGTGGGTTTGCAGTAGGGCTAGGGTTTCGACATCGGGCAATGGTATGAACAACCCATGTTCCACTTTTGGGTATTTGAAGTTGCAGCATATTAATAAGATGTTTTCTTTTATCTTTGGCATTGATTCCCATGCTCACTCATGGTGGTTGTATTAGCTATCTAGCACCTCGCCATATTTTTATGTGTGCTTTCATATACGCATGTTATGTTCTGATACATAGTGGTTGCATGTATGTTTCACTTTCGAATCTGTGTTTACTTGCTCCTTGCCATGTCAGTGACCTATTGTGAACTACTTCGCAATTGACCTCCAACATTTTCCTGTTTATTATGTCCGATGGGGTTTTAGCTCACTAATCACTCACATTGTTTGTCTCTTCTTATTGTTGTTGTGACTTGTTTAAATCTCTTTCTGCAATTTGTTAATCTTGGGTTGATTTTGTTTCGCTGCCTGAGCACTTCATTCTTGCCCCACTCTGGCACCTTCTCATTTGATAACCAAGAGCAGAAAACATTGATGGTGGCAACCAGGCCCACATACCGGATGGGGATCCTATCCCAAACAATGTGAGCTCTAATTGAGATTTCACACCAGGGAGACCCCTTAGTTGTTTGCAGTACATTTTGGCCCATCAACAGGGGTATAGGCTCTAATGTCTGCTTCCTTCTCCTATTCTGTAATATATGTACATCCTTCAATCCTATCCCAAGTTGTTCTTAAGGGGGGATGTTAGGATATTCCGACACATAGGTAATAGTTAAGTATAACTTGGTCTAGTGTATAGTTAGGTAAAGTATGTTTCTTTAGTATGTACTTTTTGTAACTCACAATCCAATGGCTACGATATGTTCTAGACATGAAGTGATCTGACGGTTCATTCTCTCCTTGGTGTCACCAACACTTGATCCATGGCTTAACACCTGATTCGTCCATGATCTCTATTTAAAGAACATGGAGAGTCATTTGTAAGGTGACCGTTCATGAGAGAAACTTATGTAAATTTTCTTTCTTTTACATTAATTTTTTACCTTAAGTGGCCGTGTTGGCTCAGGCCGTGGACTGTTTCCCTCTTTGAGGGTTTTACCCACGTTAAGAATACAGGTGTATTGATCCGTGATTTGTTTGTGAGCGGTGTCCCTTGGTGTTCTATCTAAGGAACTTACCCTGTAAATTCCTACATAAAAATCCAAAAACAAGTAAGTTTGTAAATTAATTAATTAATCTTTTGTTTTAAATATTTTTTGACATAAGACAAATAGAACAAGGGCTACAGAGTAGCTAGTACCTCCCGCTTAGTTTAAATATAGCTCAGTTAATTTTAGTCTAGGGACAATACATTAAAATAATCATATATATATAGATAGATAGATATACTATACTTCAAAGATAGAAGGGACGCATGGAAATTTTTCTATGTAAAAGAGATAGTCAACAAAATCTAACTATTCCCCATAAAAAGAAAAAGTGCATATTGAACCATGCCCTCCCTTATTTTAACTTACATTTTTGACACTATCATTGTTAGTAACTACAATAGCTTCAAGACATGACTCCTTGTGGCCATGCTAGCAACAAAGAAAATTGCATCCAATGTACCATAAATTATTAATATCCACTTTCAACTTCACCAGAGTTTCTCCTTTAATAGCTCCCAAATTTCCATCTTGACTCCAATTACTAAATTATGAGTAACTAAACATTCATTTGTTCACAATAGGTGAGATTGGATGAGTGGATATGAATCAAGAACGATTGATTCACCTTAGCTACAACCTAAGAGGGTGCCCAGAGGATGGATTTGATCCAACATGGAAACTAGTTATGTCCCTTGATGTAGAAGCTAGAGAAACATAGTTTCTATGGTTTTCTGGGGATGTGTGTCATTGTGTGTGGTTTGTTGGAGGGTAAGGATGAGAATAGATTGCTTGGCCAATTAATACATTATCAACATGTCTTGATCTAGGAGGATCCTCTAATTGTTCCAAGTCTTAAGGTATCATTTGTCTTTAGAAATGGCGCCAAGTTGTAGTGTTCATCGCTCAAAATCTGACACTTCTTTCGGTTTCTCATTTGCTCTTCAGATGAAGGAGAAATCATCTATCAAAGTCTACATTTGGAGGTACAAGGTATGATGTTACATGTGCATGGTGAGATTTCAGGGTGTTGATTCATATTGCAAGTGCAGTTCTATGGTTTCTAGACCACATGCAAACAATGAGGCATATGCTTTTAACCTAAGCTACAACCATATATTTTAAAAATTTATGGGCACATTATTAAGTTTTTAAAATAAAACCCTTATTGTTAAACTATGGTGCAATTACCATATGAAGGGCTCAAAAACAATGTAAATAACCCTATGGTTACAAACCTAAAGCTCTATGGAGAGAAATTAGAGATGGTGAAAAACTTTGGTGTAAAACATTGTGTTAAACAGTATGGAGCAGGGCGAATGGTGCAGGGCGAAGTTGGCACCCACGTGGCGGAGTGGTTAACACGACAAAAAAGGTGGCACAGTCCAACTCGAAAGCGCTGGTGTTAGGTACCGTGTCAGTACCATCGAAGCCACAGGTGCGGAAGTGGCACAATTCAGTTCGAAAATCATCGGAGGGATTGACCGCCATTCTAAACACTGTTTTCCAGTAGGTAGGCCACCACGGTTGCGCTAGAGCTCACCAACAGACCACGTCACCACCGGAATATAAATTCGAATATGGTTTGATTTTTAATATTATAAAACAATAAAAAACTAAATACTTTGGATGAGTGGGTTTGTTTAAAACAATAAACTAAATACTTTGGATGAGTGGGTTTGTTTAAAACAATAAACTAAATACTTTGGATAAGTGGGTTTGTTTAAAACAATAAACTAAATACTTTGGATAAGTGGGTTTGTTTAAAACAATAAACTAAATACTCTGGATAAGTGGGTTTGTTTAAAACAATAAACTAAATGTATTGTGGCGCTAAATCCTTATTGCACCGTGAACCAACTTTATTCACCTAATCTAACAAACTTTCCATGTTGAGTCCGGGAGGTTTGACCCTCGACCTTGCTAAGGGAATTATTAAACATATGCCATTGTACCAGTGATGGAGAAGATTAATAGTGAGTTGCAGAATAGAGATGTTAGTCTTGACTCTTGACAATTTTCCTTCATGTAAGCACAACTTCGACATCCTTGGGCCAAATTGAGCATAGAGACAGGCATTGGAAATATGAGACTGAGGGATTTTTTTCTGCAGTAACTAGCAGTTCTTGCAAGCATAGATCAATTGGCGAAATTTGATGTAAAGAAAATCTTTGTACCATTCCTAATAAAAACAGATGCCCACTTGTAAGTGGACTCGGAGATGTAGTCCAGGAGGGATGAACACTGTCATCAATTTTCTGAGTTTTCTTATTATTTTTTTGCTGTCATATTATTTGCTACTCTCAAGTTTATGTTTATGGCATATTAATAATCAATTTCCCTCTTTCATTCACACTTAAGAAACCTTATTTAATGTTGATAAAGTTGCCCAAATAATTAATCCTGTAAGATTTTCAGATCATATATTTTTGTATAAGAGCAAGGTTCATCATGTTTAAGGAGGATATTTTCCAATGTGAATGTTTACTAGATCCAAGTCGCAATGTGGAGAAGGGAAACTTGAAGAGGCCAATCCAGACATTTGAAAGAGGAAAGTCATTCGAAAGATTATAGGTTCAAATGAAGGAGAAACTCTTGAGCCCAAATAAGATGAGCAATTTCAACATATGTTCCTTAATATGCATTGGATGATTACAAAACTTTATGAAGGCAAGAAGACTAGAGATCCAACATCACCTTCAAAAATAAGAAGGAGAAAAAGGGTAAGCAAAAGGTTGATGGTTTCAAATCTCCTCCTTCTCCATCTTCATCTTCTAAAGGCATGAAAAAGGACAAGAAGAAAACTAATGGTAAGAACCTCCTTCTCCTCATCTTCCTCTTCTTCTCCTTCATCTTCCGATGATTCCAGTTCAAATTCCAAATCAAAGAAGAAACATAAGAAATCTTCTTTTTTAAAGCTTGATTTTAATTTTGAATTATCGAAATATGATGGTGAATTGAATCCTTAAAAATTACATAAATGGATTAAACAACGTGAAGTTTATTGTAGAATTCAGAATATTGTTGATGATTATGCAAAACTTTAGTTAGCTACACTTAGAATGGGGGGAACAACTTTGATTTGGTGGGAAACCAAAACTTAGTCATATTTAAAGCATAAAGGAAAAATTATCTCTTCATGGTCTAAGTTTATTAAAGCTCTTAGAAAGCATTTTTATCCTTTAGGATATATGAAAAAGGATGTAAAAGAATGGCATCACTTAAGGTAGGGTAAAGGACAGAGTGTGCAAGAATTTACACAGGAGTTCAGGACACAGGAGTTCAAGAAAAAGGCTTTAGCACTTGATATTCTATTGAACACATGGGAAACTTTGTTCAAGTATATTAGAAGTTTGCATTCTTATTTGTAACATATATTGTTTATGTTTATCCCACTGACTTTGATGAAGTATGTGTGCAAGTAATTCATATTGAATCAGGTGGCAAACCCTTTCAGTTTTCAAAGAAACCATTCAAGAATTAAAAAAACAAAGATTCTAAATACAACAAATGGAAGAAAAAGTTGAAGGGGAAGAAATCGACAATAGCCACAAAAGAAGAAGAAAGGCCTACTTGTACTCATTGTTAGAGGGTTGGACATGATGAGTCCAAGAGTTGGAAGCTACATCTAGAACTTAAGCCAAATAAGTTCCTTAGGAAGAAGGGTGAGAAGAAAGCTAATGCTGCAATCCAACAAGGCTTGGATCCAACTCCGAGATAAACGAAAGATAACCGCTATGGCTTTGACAGGTAATCCTTCTGAAACAAGTTCTAGTTCTACTTTTTCTTCATCCTTTTTTAAATCTAATGAAGTGATTGAATATAAGAAGAGAATTGAATTGTTTCACATAAGGATCAATATCCAAACAAACTAAGATTGATACATTATTTGATAGTGGATCACAGGAAATTCTAATATCTGAGCAATTAGTAAGGAAATTAGGATTAGAAACTAAGAATCATGTAAAACCTTACCCTTTAGGATGGTTAAAGGAAAACACTAAGATGCATGTCACAAAACAGTGTCGTTTAAGATTTGCAATTACAACTAATTTTGTTGATGAAGTTGAGCTAGATGTGATTCCTCTAGATATATGTGGAGTTGTGTTGGGTGGTCTATATATTTATGATCGAGATGCCATATTTCATAGAAAGGAGAATAAATATCATCTTGTTAAGGATGGAATTGAATATGTTGTCAAGGAACATAAGATTAAAACAAGCTTGGATTTAATCAATGTAAGTCAGATGAAAAGACTCATAAGTCCAAGTAAATAGTATGTTCTCGTGTTTGTTAAGGAACAACCTAAAGATAAGATTGATTCTTTTCAAGGGTGTGATTCTCAGTTTAAGGATAAGTTGGTTGAAATAGTTGATTCTTATAAAGAATTGTTTAAAGAACCAAAAAGTCTACCTCAAAAACAAGAAATACAACATGCGATACAATTACAATATGATGCCCCTCTTCCAAATATTTGCATGTATCGTATGTCAGTCATAGAAAATGAAGAAATTAAGAAACAAATTCAGGAATTGGTTGATAAAGGCTTTATTTGACCCAGTTCTTCTCCATGTGGATCATCGACCATTTTAGTGTCTAAGAAAGACATAACTTGGAGAATGTGTGTTGATTTTAGAGCTTTAAACAAAATCACGATAAAGAACATGCATCCTCTTCCAGGAATAGATTATTTTCTTGATCAATTAAATAATGTTGTTTATTTTACAAAACTGGATTTAAGAAGTGGTTATCATCAAATTCGTATTGTAGAGAATGATGTTTGGAAAATTGCATTTAAGACTAGACAAGGGCTTTATGAATGGTTGGTTATGCCGCTTGGTTTATGAAATTCTCCAACAAATTTAATGAGAGTGATGAATGATATGTTTCGTCCTTTTCTTGATAAGGTTTTCATAGTCTATCTAGATGATATTCTTATTTTTAGTTCAAATTTGGAAGAACATGTAAAGAATGTTAAACAAGTTTTTGATGTGTTGCAAAGAGAGAAACTGTATCTCAAACTTTCTAAGGGTGAATTTGGAGAAAATTACTTAATCTATATTGGTTACATAGTTGGAAATGGGTAGCTTAAAATAGATCCACCTAAAATTGATGTGATTGTAAAGTGGCCAAGACCACAGAATGTGACGGAAGTTAGAAGTTTTTTGGGAGCAGTTCAGTATTGAAGGAAATTCATTTCTCATTTCTCTTTTATTGCATCACCACATCATGCTTTAACAAGTTCTAAAGGTTCTTTCTAGTGGGGAGGAAAAAAAAGAAAAAGCATTTGATACTTTAAAGGCAAAAATTGTGACAACTCCAATATAAGCATTACCAGACCCTCAACAACCATTTGAAATAGAAACTAATGCTAGTGGGTATGTAATGGGTGTAGTGTTATGGCAAATAGGCTTTCCAATATAAGAATTACCAGACCCTCAACAACCATTTGAAATAGAAACTAATGCTAGTGGGTATGCAATGGGTGTAGTGTTATTGTAAAAAGGAAAGCCTATTTGTTTTCATTTAGAAACATTTTATAAATCAGTTGCAAATTATCCAACTTATGACAAAGAACTATTTGCATTAGTAGAAAGTGTTAAGAAATGGAAATATTACTTAATGGGTAAAGAAATAGTGATTCACACAGATCATCAACCACTTCAATACCTTCAATCTCAAACTAAGTTGCAACAATATCCACATTATAGATGGATTGGTTTTTTGTAGCAATTCCACTTAGTGATTAAATATAAGAAAGGTAGCACAAATAAATTAGTTGATACATTGTCACGCCCTTCTTTGAATGCTTCAGTTATTCTTCAAAATAGGTCTTTAGCACATGCAAGTAATATTGAACAATATGCTAAAGATACTGATTTCAGAGATGTTTATGAATCACTAACTCATGGTACTTAGGTGGAAGAAGTGAATTACCATGTTCATGACCATTTATCATACCATCTTGGCAAGTTGTACATACCACAAGGAGAAAGAGTGCAGCTGATCAGGGAAGCCCATTCTTCTCATGTTTCAGGGAATTTTGGTGCAGGTAAGATAGTGGCACAATTACAAAGGTATTGCTATTGGCCTCGAATGAATGAAACCATTGCTAAGTACATTGAAGGGTGTGTCATGTGTTCCACAAGAAAACTGAGCAACATAAAGTTTAGTTTGTATATGCCACTTCCACTTCCTTCTAGACAATGGGACAATATATCTATGGATTTTGTAGGAGGACTTCTTATGTCTAGAAAAGGGCATGTTTATTTATATGTTGTGGTTGATAGATTTAGTAAAATGTGTATTCTTGTTCCATGTAAAAAGCAAGTAACTATTGAATAGACTGCACATATGTTATTTTCCAATGTATGGGTTCATTTTGGGTTGCCTACTTCCATCATTTCAGATCAAGATTCTCATTTCATGGGAGAGTTTTGGTCCACTTTGTGGGGACTCATGGACACTAATCTAAAAAAGAGCACAACTTTTCATCCACAAACTGACGATCAAACCAAGGTGGTAAACAAAACAGTGGTACATCTTCTCAGGGGCTACTGCAACAAACATCCTAAGTTGTGGGATGAATCTTTACACTATGTCCAACATGCTTACAACTGAGTCTTGCATTCTCTACAGGTAAATCTCCTTTTGAGACATGTTTTGGGTGCCTGCTAAAATCACCAATGGACTTCTTGTTTGGTGACATGAAGCTCAGGAGGATGGACATGGAGATGTCGATAAAGCAATCAAGTTAATTCAAAGAATCTGGAAGATTCATGAAGTAGTGCAAGATCAATTGGAGAAAAGTCAAGCCAGGTACAAAATGTGCCATGATAAGCATTGGGTGGAAAATCACTTTTAGGTTGGTGATAAAGTATGGCTACACATTAGAAAAGAAAGGATGAAAGGTGAAGGTAAAATATTAAAACCGATCAGGGATGGACGTTTTAAAATTGTTGAAAAGATTGGGAAAAATGCATTCCGGTTAAATTTGCCTCCATACATGCACATATTTTTAGTTGTAAATGTTGAAAATTTATAGTTGTATGAGCCTCCTATGATCATGGATCCATAGGAGAACGTTAAAATCCCAAATGTAGATGATTTTGCACCTAAATACATGACTAAGTTTTACGAAGATACTATATTGGACAAGAAAGTATTCACTTCTAGGCATGGAGATGTTGAATATCTTTGAGTGGGACTCAAAGGCATGAATCCAAGCAAGGCAAGGTGGATGGAGATCGGAAGGGTGAGGGAGTTGTACCCTCACCTCATGTCTGCTTAAAACCAAACTTTTGGTAGTCCAAAAGCTTCCAGTGGAGAGGAATGATCCGGGAGGATCCTCTAATTGTTCAAAGTCTTAAGGTCTCAATTGTCTTCAGAAATGGCGCTAAGTTGTAGTGCCCGTCACTTAGAATCCGACACTTCTTTTAGTTGCTCATTTGGTCTCCGGATGAAGGAGAAATCATCCATCAAAGCCTACAATTGCAGGTACAAGGTTTGATGCCATAGGTGCATGGTGAGATTTCAGGGTGTTGATTCATATTGCAGGTGCAGGTCTATGGTTTCTAGACCACATGAAAACAATGGGTAACATGTTTTTAACCTAAGCTATAACCATATATTTTAAAAATTTATGGGCACGTCATTAAGTTTTTAAAAGAAAACTTTATTGTTAAACTATGGTGCAAATACCATATGGAGGGCACAAAAATCATGTAAATACACAAAAATCATGTAAATAACCCTACAGTTTCAAAACTAATGTTCTATGGAGCGGAATTAAATATGGTGAAAAAATGTGGTGTAAAAAATTATGTTAAACAATATGGAGCGAGACGAATGGTGCGGGGCGGAGTTGGCACCCACATGGCCGAGTGGTTAACACAACAACTAAGGTGGCACAATCTAGCTCGAAACAGCTGGCGTTAGGTACCGTGTTAGCACCGTCAGAGCCATAGGTGCAGAGGTGGCATAGTTCAATTCGAAAACCGCTGGAGGGACTGACTGCCATGCTAAATAGTGTTTTCCAGTAGGTAAGCCACCATAGTTACGCCAAAAATCACCAACAAACCATGTCACCGCCAAAACACAAATTCGGAAATGGTTTGATTTTTGATATTATAAAGTTGCGGTCCAATGTAATGTTAGAAAGCTTTATAACCTGCGCCAAAAAAATTAATGGGGTCCTATCATAAAAAAACCATATGGCAAATAAAATGCTCTAGAACTTTGGATAAGTGGGTTTCTTTAAAATAATAAACTAAATGTATTGTGGTGCTAAAACCTAATTGCATTGTGAACTAGGTTGTCCACCTAATCTAACAAACTTGCCATGTTGAGTCCGAGAGGTTCGACTCTCGACCTTGCCCAAGGAATTATAAAATATATGCCATTGTGCCAATGCTGGAGGAGATGAGTAGTGAATTGCAGAATAGGAGTTTTAGTCTTGACAATTTTCCTTCATGTAAGCACCACTTGGCCATACTTTAGCCAAATTGAGCACAAAGACAGGTGTTGGAAATCTGAGACCGAGGGATTTATTTCTACAGTAACCAGCAACTCCTGCGAGCATTGATTAGTTGGAAAAATTTGATGTAAAGAAACTCTTTGGATCATTCCTAATAAAAACAGATACCCACTTGGAATCGAACCTAAAGATGTAGTTAAGGAGGGACTAACTCTGTCATCAATTTTTTGAGTTTGATTGTTATTTTTCTACTGTCATATTATTTTTTTCTCTCAATTTTATGTTTATGGCATATTAATAGTCAAATTCCCTCTTTCATTCACACATAAAAAATCTTAGTTAATGTTGATAAAGTTGTGCAAATAATCAATCCTGTAATATTTTCAGATCATGTCTCCACCCACATGCCTCAGATTTACTTAGATAGTGAGGAGAATCATTAGCACATGGGGCATGTGGAAGTTGATTCTTGAGTTGTGGGGATACCTTGACACTGTGAGATTGAGAGTCGACTCAACTCCTCCTCCCACATTCACCAATTCTTGAACCTCCTTTAAACCCTTGCTAGTATCCAAAATCTTGTTCATCAGCATTGTAGAATGCTCAAACATGCTCCTATTGAATCTCTAGTCCATGGCTGGGTACTCCAATGCATTTATTCCATGGGATTTCATGAAAGGCTTCAAGCACAACATCCTTGAGAAAATACCGACACTCCATAAACACCTTATCTTGATTTGGCTAGACCATTTGAGCCAAAGGGACTTCATCTTGGTCGTTGAAAATATATTTACAAAGGGGAGTGAGGCTATAGAACCTATTGTCCTTCTCATTCTCATTTTTGTCACATAGCAACTTAGAATAAAATGTTTGGACAACAATTTAAGGATTTGATTGAGAGGAATGGCAATGTTGAATTTTGTCATCAAATTATGGGAGACTATTTATCTATGTGAGAGTTGGACATCATTGCCAACATTTGTTATTATATGAATGACATCAAGTTCGATGGATGTTTTCATCACCATAGGAAGGCAAGCAAAATTGCCAAGCTCCACACCTAGAATCCATTTATATTCTTTCACAATCTTTACCATCATCTCCAAGTTTTTAGAATCTAATCACATATCGAATCGTCCTTGTGCACACAAGTCTACAACTGAAATTCTACATACGCAAAAGTTGGTTGAGAGGCGGAACAAAAAAGGTGTAAGAATACAAATATTTTGGGGTAGAGGGATTTTTTCATCTGAATTGAAAATTTCTCCTTGTATCCATTTATGTATCTTTCTGGGAAGCAAGGTGGGTGGAGAACATAAAACCCATCCCCAATAGTCATCAATTACCACACTTGGAATCATGTTTTTTTGTCATTGTGTATCTCAACATCATACTTATGCACTAACGAATTTAGAGGCCAACCAAAGAATGAATTTGATCCAACTTGGAAAGTAGTTTTATACCTCAATGCAAAGGCTGAAGGAAGATAGTGGTTACTCCATTGCATGAAGAAGAGGGTAGAATAGAGTGGGGTTTTCAAGGGATGTGTGTCATTATGGGTAGTTTTTTGGAGAATAAGGATGAGCGTAGGTTTAATTGATGATAACAACTTCGCATTATCAATTATATAATTAATTCATTTAAATAGAGGCTACAAAAAGAGCCTAAACTTATTGGCCAATCAACTATTATACATATACATAAACATATATAATATATATATAATATATAATATAATATATATATATATATATATATATATAATATATATATTTATTATAATTTATTTATAGAGTGACACATTACCAATTGTCAAAGTCAAAGACAAACTAATAACAATCAAAGCATAATCAATTGCTATAATTTGCCTTGGCAAAGACTAATAAAATTAATGTTTTGTATAAATATGAATATTAATTTAAAAATAATATCTCTCATTCTTCATTGAAGATTTGTAAAATCCCTTGGAATGACAAATTTTGTTTTGTGGTGTGCTAAAGTGAGTGGGGCTGATGTTGTCATTCACTTTTAATGGAATGAATAATTGTATATAATACTTGCATTTTGGACTTTAGTTATTCCAAAAGGGAACATGGAACTAATGGTTGATGTCCCACTAGGTTGAATCACTAGGAAACATGAGTGTGATTCTTAGAAATGTGAACATGTTGTGTCTTATATGATTAACATTGTCCATATTACAGTATAATGATGTTTTATGTACTTTGGAAATCACTGATAAAATTAATGTTTTGTCTAAATATTAATATTAATTTAAAATAAAATTATTTTTCATTCTTGATTGAAGATTTGTGAAATTTCTTACAATGACAAATTTTATTATGGCACATTTTATTTTGTAGCGTGTTAAAGTGTGTGGGGGTGGTATTGTCATTCACATTTAATGAATTGGGTAGTTGTATATAATACTTGCATTTTGGACCTTAGTTCATCCAAATGGGAACATGGAACTAGTGGTTAACGTTCTACTAAGTTGAATCACTAAGAAACATGGGTGTGATTCTTAGAAAATGTGAGCATGTTGTCTCTTATATGATTATCATGGTCAATATTACAATAAAGTGATCTAATTTAGGTAAACATGCATGCATTTTCTTTAGTATAAAAAGCTATCATCATCCATTTTTCTTTTAAGAAATTAAAGTTTTCTTTATCCATTAATTTAAGGTGTCACCATACAATGGCCATGAGAATTAAAAAAATTAGTTATCTTAAGCTAAAACACATGAGACAATAGAGTTGCATGAAAAAATTGATCCAAGTTCAATATGCTAGAAGGCCTCCAATGTGAACAAATAAAGCAAGGGATACATAGTAGCTAGTGCCCGCCGCTTAGTTTAAATATAGCTTAGTTAATTTTAGTGTCGAGACAATACATTACTATATATATAATATATAATATATATATATTACTAAATTTCAAACATAGAAGGGATGCATGGCAATTTTTCTATGTAAAAGAGCTAGTCATCAAAATCTAACTATTCCCCACAAAAGGAAAATGTGCATATTGAACCATGCCCTCCCTTATTTTAACTTACATTTTTTACACCACCATTGTCAGTAACTATAATGAATTCTAGAAGCGAATCCTTGTGGCTATGCTAGAAATAAAGCAAATTGCATCCAATGCACCCAGAAACATTAATATCAACTTTCAACTTCACCACAGTTTCTCCTTTAATAATTCCCAAATTTTCATCTTGACTCCAATTACTAAATTGTGAGTAACTAAACATTCATTTGTTCACAACATGTGAGATTGGATGAGTGGATAGGAATCAAGAACGATTGATTCACCTTATCTACAACCTAAGAGGGTGCCCAAAGGACAGAGCCGATGCAACATGGAAAGTAGTTATGTCCCCCGACATAGAAGCTAGAGAAACATAGTGGTTGTGGTTTTCTAGGAATGTGTGTCATGGTGTGTGGTTTGTTGGAGGGTAAGGATGAGCATAGGTTTCTTGGCCAGTTGGTACAATATCAAACATATCTCCACCTACATGTCTCAGAACTGATCAAGCACAAATTATCCAGATTTGGTTGCTTACATAGAGATAACATACTAATTTCGAGGGTTGAACTTGGAGATTTAGATTTTCCTAGATAATGAGGAGAATTAGTCAACACATGGGGCATGTGGAAGTTGATTCTTGAGATGTGGGGATACCTTGACACTGTGAGATTGTGAGTCGAACCAACTCCTCCTCCCACATCCACTAATTCGTGAACCTCCTTTAAACCCTTCATTATAGAACTTTTGAGGTCTAAAATGGGTCTCCTAAGAAAAATGTACAACCAAAATAAAATTTATAGGCACCAATAGGATTCAAGATGATGATGTCAACCATGGGGGATGATTCACCATTTTGTGGGTAAAAAAGTAAAAAGATTAAAAATAATAAAATAATAAAAACTACTTTTTCAGCTTATCTCACTAAGTTTTTACTCAAATTTCGAGCGAGGGTGCTCGTTGGATGAAAAAATTAATTCCTCATCCAAGGAGTACCCATGTTGTATACTTTCGAGGGACCCTCCTACACAAAAAATGAGAAATACATAAAAAAATGTGATTGCAATCACATTTTTCATGTATTTCCTATTTTTCATGTAGCAGGGTCCATTGAAAGTATGCAACATGGGTACTCCTTGGATGAAGAATCAAATTCTACATCCAACAAGTGTTTCCGCTCTAAATTTGAGTAAACCCATAGAAAAATAAGTTGAAAATACAAGTTGAAAAAGTAGTTTTTTCTTTTTTCCCTCTGAACTTTGACGATGTAATCTAATCTTATTTTATTATTTCCACTATTATTTTATAATTTCCTTTGTAGGCCCATTTTAGACCTCAAAATTCCCAAAATGTGCTAGTATCCAAAATCTTGTTCATCAACATGATAAAATGCTAATAAATGCTCCTATTGAATCTCTAGTCCATGGTTGGGTACTCCAATGCATTTATTTCGTGGGCTTTCATGAATGGCTTTAAGCACAACATCCTTGATATAATACTAACACTCCATAAACACCTTTCCTTTATTTGGATAGACCATTTGAGCCAAAGAGGCTTCATCTTCGTCGTTGAAAACATATTTACATAGGGGAGCGAGGCTATAGAGCCTATTGTCCTTCTCAGTCTAATTTTTCATCACAGAGAAAATTAGAATCAAATGTTTGGACAACACTCTAAGGATTTGATTGAGAGGAACAACAACATTGAGTTTTGTCATCAAAATATGGGAAACTATTTTTCTAAGTGAGAGTTGAACATCATTGCCAACATTTGTTATATGAATGACATCAAGTTCGATGAATGTCTTCATCACCATAGGAAGGCATGTGAAATTGCCAAGATCCACACCTAGAATCCATTTATCTCCATTCATAATCTTTACTTTCATCTCTAATTTTTCAGAATCTAATCACATATCGAATTGTCCTCATGCGCACAAGTCTATAAATGAAATTCTACACACACAAAAGTTGGCTGAGAGGAGGAACAAAAAATGTAAGAATGAAAGATTTTGGGGTTGTTATCATTCTATATTTTTCAGGTTGAGGGAGTAAATATATTGGACAACATCAAACCATTTTTGATGCTGGGATCTAGCCCTGTCGGCTTCATAGAGGGATCTCTCTTTATGATTTAGCTTGGTTTTAAAGTTGATTTAGGCTAGTTATGATTATGCTTGGTTGTTTGTTTGAACTTGTTTGATTGGTTGATCTGATCAAATTACTTTCCTTCCATTGGGTTGTGGAGTCAAATTAAGCTGGATGCTGCACCAAATGTTTAAAAGAGTAATCACAGGGAAAGCTAGTTACATTTACTAGATCTTTTAAATTGAAATATGAAATGGAGAATAGGTGTGATTCAGTAGTGATTGAAAAGCATTCATGAATTTCTCAATCAAACTTCAGAACAAAGCATACAGATTGTAACAATAGTCCAAATAAGGTGTTCAATAACATATCTTATTTTTCACATCTCCTGTTTTACAATTAGATTTTAGATGATAAATATATAGAGAATAGCAGTGGAAACAACAATTACAATAACAAAAACATAACCAATATATCGCAACACAAGTATCCTGTGAAGAGTCTTTTTATTAATGATGCTCCAACAGCGTGGAAAAGTACAGTGCTTGATAAAAAGAGTTACAATGATCAAGAACCGACCCTCAATTCTTCAACTCAATGAAGTATTTAAACATAATTTACAAAAAATATTACAAGTAATGCCTCATCGACATGGCATTCTATTATTAACTTCAAACTAACAGAAATGAAATAATGCGACCAAAAGAGCTGAATTTGGTGAAGTGATCTGGACATCTGGCACTTCTTTGGTGGAGAACAGTTGCTGAGTGGCCACTATTTTGGTGTTGTGAAGTTCATCTTCTCTTTAATCCTGGAATTCACATAGTTTATCCCACCGCTCCTCATATGGAATGGTAATTTTTGTTGCTTTTCTATAGATCTCATCTACCTCGGTATACCGAGCGAATGTGGGTTTTACTACAAAAATGTGTTTTATCTCGTGTTGGATGAAACTCATGTTGTTGATAGCTTCATAAAAAGCTATCCTTGTCATAGCACCTTTAATATGGGAAGACTTGGCCATATCCTTTGCAATGTATTTTAGCTTCTTCATAAAGTCTTCCGTGGTCAGCAGCTTGTCATTGATTACAAATAAGGAAGGTAGGTCCTTATTGTTTAATGCTTTTATTCTAGTGAAAAATCTGTTAATTGCTGCCTCTAAAGTGTGACATTTCTCTGTCACCTGCACAACCAAGTTTTTTTTTTTTTTTTTTTTTTTTTTAATAGCTTTCTTTACTTCTAAGATTGTTTATGTTTTGTCATCTACTCCCAAATCATCCAATTCATATATGTTTTTAGAGTTGAGAAATTTGATTATGTGGTTGCCCGTGGTAGGCATTTATCCCAGTTCATTGTTGATAGTGGAATGGTCTATTTGGATTTCTCCATCAACTCTTTCTGCTAAAATATAATATGGATACATGGACAGATTTCATCCATTGCTTCAATGATATTGTTCCATATAATTCATTTAACTTGAACTAGTGTGTGGCTAATAGAGGACTCAGTTGCTGATTTCCTCCATACTTCTATCTGGTTTTGAGCTCTTTGTAGCTCTGTTATATGAAAATTTTTAGTCTTTTCCTTCTGGTCTTGTAGAAGATTGAATTAAGCCTGCAATATTTTGATTTCTTCTATTTCAGAGACATATTCTTCACTTCACTTGCCAAACGATCCGCAATAGCCCCTGTGTTTTTTGTAGAAGATATAGTTGTAGGAATTGTTGTGATAGGTAGTGCTTCCAAAGGGACAACAACCATTTTGGAAGATTTCTCCTTTTCTTTGATTATCTTTTCCATCTCTACATCCATTTCCTTCAACTGTGCAGTCTGCTCCATGATGAGCTTCATCATGTCTGATTTGTGCGACTCTCTTTCTTCAATGTCCTTGGCCAAAGTACTTTGGTGGCTGGTAATTTCAACTAATTCCTCAATGCTTCTATGTTAGTATTCTTTTTCCTCACGAGCTCTTCAACAACAATGATATTTTCAGGATCATAACCTACTTTGATCAGCAAGTCCTCTAAAGCTTTGATCCTTGTGTCTTTGGCAAGTGTAGAGACCTTCTCCATCTTCAATTGTGATTGAACATTGGCTAATGTAACCTGCAATTTAGACAAACTCATAGTAGTGTTAGTGAGAGTGGATGAAATCCTTTACCTAGTCTGCTTGTGCATCTCCATTTGGTCAATGGGATGTATGTCTTTCACATAAAATTCAAATGATGTCTTCTTGTAGTCTGATGTTGCCTTAGGCTGGGGAATATATGCTTGGAGGAATACCATTTGCATTTTACCTTTCTCAGAGTCAAAGGATGACATTAGTTTTCTTTGAGAGATGGAAGTCTGCTTCCAGAACTGATTATATGTGTTAATATTCAAGGCCTCATTTCTCACTTTAATCTCCTTCAAAATGTCAAATATACTCATTTTTGTCTCCCCTATGGTAGATGTGTTGGTTTGCATAACTTGTTGCTGATCCTGTGAAGCTATGGAGGTAGTGGGAGAAAGTGTAATGTGATCACCCACCAATGAGGAAACCAATGGCTCTTTGGTGGTGATAATATTCTCTTGCTTTGAATCCTTTCTTAGGCCTAGTTTATAATGTAGCTTGGCCTTCTTTCTAAACATGTTTTTGAAACCTTCACTGGAAATCTCAGTCATTGAAGGTGAATCTTCTTCTCTGCTCCTCTTTGTTATTTTCTCCTGTGTGATAGGAGTCTGTATTGTTGAATATGACACCAACTGATCCTCTACCTCTTGTAGAGTGTTCTCATTCCATTCTAGCTGGTTTTTATACTTTTCAATCTTTGGTCTGGCTGTGTGAAAATAAGCAGTAGATTTTTTCTCTACCCTTAACTTGGAGATGACACCTAATGGATCATATCCCCATGTGAAACTGAGGCTGAAATGTGCCTCTTTTAGTAATTTTTCTACTTCTTCCCCTGCTGCCCTATTGTTGCAAATGAAAGTCCCTATTTGAGTTTTGATTTTGAATTGGGTTTTTTTCTTGATAGCTAAAAATTGAATCTCATCCATATTGAGCATTTGCCTGATGTATTCTAAGGCAAAAATCCTCATTGGGAGGAATTTTGGCAGCTTATACGGAGCAAGCGCACACCCAAATATCCTTAACTATGTACTATTGTTGGGTATACGACCAAAGTCCCACATTGACTAGAAGTGGGGAGGATCATGGGTATATAAGGATGGACAAATATCTCCATTGGTATGAGGCCTTTTGGGGTAAGTCCAAAAACAAATCCATGAGGGCTTAGGCCCAAAGTGGACAATATCATACCATTGTGGAGATATGTGGTGTCTAGAGTCCTTACAAGTGGTATCAGAGCCAAGTTCGAAGTTAGCCAAGTGGATGAATCCTCGGAATGCCGAACAAAGGTGGTGGGCCCCGGTAATATCACGATGGGATCAGTGGATGAGCTCGGTTAGACAGGCGGTGTGCTCTGGATTCTTCATGGATGTGTCCTGGTCCCAACACAGTGAAGAGGAGTTGACCTGGGATAGAGCAAGCTCTCGAGATAGGTGGTGCTCCATGTAAGGCGTGTGCTTCCAACGCATTGGAGCGGAGAATCCTGGTTGGTAGAGAGTGGACGGATGGATAATCGTTTGAGGGGAGGCTCGATGGTCCTTTGTTCGAAGGGAGGATTGTTG
>APFE030665917.1:2572-14348 GCA_000404065.3 Pinus taeda
CATGGAAGAAGAGATGGACTCCTTAATGCATAACCAAACTTGGGACTTAGTCAGGTTGCCTACAGGAAAAACTACATTGAAGAATAAATGGGTTTACAGGCTGAAGGAAAAAGATGGAGGAAAACAGAGGTACAAAGCTAGACTTGTGTTGAAGGGGTTTGCACAAAAGAAAGGTATTGATTTTGATGAAATATTTTCTCCTATTGTTAAAATGACTTCAATCAGAACTATTTTAAGTCTAGTAGCAGTTGAAGATTTGTATCTTGAACAGTTAGATGTAAAGACAGCCTTTCTCCATGGGGATTTGGAGGAAGAGATATATATGCAGCAGCCACGAGGATATGAGGTGAAAGGGAAGGAGAAACTAGTGTGCAAGTTGAAGAAGAGCTTGTATGGCTTAAAACAAGCTCCAAGGTAGTGGTATCTAAAATTTGACAAGTTTATGTCCAAACAAGGTTATACTAGATGTCACTCTGATCAGTGTGTTTATCTGAAAAAGCAAAATCATGGCAGCTATATTATATTGTTATTGTAAGTAGATGACATGCTTGTTGCAGGGTCTAACATGTAGGAAATAAATTTGCTCAAAAGAAAATTCGCAAATTCATTTTCAATGAAGGATTTGGGAGCTACAAAACAAATCCTTGGTATGAGAATCACTAGAGACAGGAAAAGTCACAAGTTAACATTGTCTCAGAATGAGTACATACAAAAGGTGTTGAAAAGATTTAATATGCACAATGAAAAACCAGTTAGTACACCTTTTGCTAACCATTTCAAACTTACTAAGGAAATGTGCCCAACGACCCAAGAAGATATGGATTATATGTCTAATGTTCCATATGCATCAGCAGTTGGAAGCTTAATGTATGCAATGGTCTGCACAAGGCCTGATATTGCACATGCAGTGGGAGTTGTAAGTAGGTACATGAACAATCCAGGAAAGGAACATTAGATGGCAGTGAAATGGATTCTCAGATATTTGAAAGGTACCACAAATCAAGCATTATGCTTTGGTGGTTTAAACATTTCTCTATAGGGATATTTGATGCAGATATGGTAGGTGACAGAGATAACAGGAGGAGCACTACATAATATGTATTTACTATAGGTGGAACAACAGTCAGTTTTTCAAAAATCCAAAGTGTTCTTGCACTTTCAACAACAGAAGCAGAGTATGTTGTTGCTACAGAGGCTAGTAAAGAAATGATTTGGTTACAAAGGTTTATGGGTGAATTGGGTAAGGAGCATGATATGGGCACGTTATACAATGATAGTCAAAGTGCCATTCATCTTGCAAAGAACTCAACATTTCATTCTAGGATGAAACATATACAACTCAAGTACCATTTCATATGATCAGTGTTGGAAGATGGAGAGTTGAAGCTGGAAAAGATACACACTAGCCAGAACCCTGCAGATATGCTAACAAAAGTTGTAACCAGGAAGAAACTGAGAATATGCTCAATTTCAGTTGGTCTTCAAGGATGACGATGAAGATGAGAAACAGCCAGGTCCAAAGAGGAGTCATTGTCCAGCAAATGGAGCAGAGGTGGAGTTGCTACAATCAGTCTCCAAGTGGGAGATTGTTGGGTGTGGAGCCTAATTATCTTCTATATTCAAAAGTACCACCACATTGGACCCCAGTTCAAAATGGGGGAGGCAACGCCTCCCGTAAAATATTCGCTGCAGGGGGGTCCAGGGGGGGGCGGCTACGTCCTTTGGGAGCCCCCCCCGGCGGGGGGTTTCGGGGGCAGCGCCCCCAAAGCTAAAAATAGCTGTAAAATTGCCTTGTAAAAGTATAGTAATTTCTAGTCAAATCTGGGCCGTTCATTAGGCGGATGATCTGATGGTAGAACTTATGTTTAGTTTAGGGTTTTTTGCCCTAGGAGGCAACCCCTCTCTTTGTATGAGGGCATTGTATTTGAGGCTGTGAGATAGATGTGTATTCCGTGTGAGTGAGAAATAGAGAGGTGAGACTGTGAGAGAAGACAGAGGATATTACAGTGGATTTGCTGTAGGTTGTGTCTCTTCATTTTGCTAGATAATAGAAAGGAAGGATTGGCTGTTCGAGGTGGACGTAGCCCAAACTGGGTGAACCACGTATATCTGTCTCTCTTGTTTTGTGCGTTTTCTGTGTTGATATTTCTGCAATAATTTATGTGTTCCATTGCTCCATAACATATAATGTTCTAACAATGAGAAGGTGAAAAAAGAGGACAGACTGTAGTTTCTTGTATATATTTTTCAGAGTCAAAGGTAGAAATAGTGACTCGTGGCAGGTCGTACAAGTTCACTCTACTGAAATAGTCTATAATCAGGTCACTGTGGGAGATTTGGCATAACTCTTCCCTGGAGAATCAAATTTGGATCAGACTGGTGGCATTGGAAAGAGGAAACAGAGGGCTATGGTAGATCACAATTTTAGAATTGGATGATCCGAAATTACAGAGATACATCAGAGGCAATATCGTGCTCCTACAAAGTGAAAAAAGGTGTGTAGATTTTTTCAAATTTTTGCTTAAGCTTGGTTTGAAAAATTATTTTGAAGGAATTCAAAGGCATAGTAGAGAATTATTATCAGTAACTGATGCCTCGAGGAAAGAAAATTAAAACACCTAGTAAGCAACCTGAAAGCTCTAGCATGACTCATGAAGAAGAGGAAGAAATGCTACATGATATATCAAAATTACAAGAACAAGTGCAACAAGTGTCACTTGCACAAAAAGCAACAGAATCTAAGATGGATGGTTTAAGGAAAGATGTAGAAGCTAAGATGGATGAAATGGAAGCCAAGATGGATGATTTGAAGATAGATTTGAAGACAGATTTGAAGACAGACATGGAAGATTTGAAGACAAATTTGACAAAGCTTCTACAAGAAATTCTTACTAATGGTGAAAGGGTAGTAAAGGAAACTCATGATGAGAACAAAAGAAATGTTAATCATGATTTCGTAGACTTTAATGTTGGACTGAAGACTCACCATATTCCAAAAATCGATATGAGGAAGTTTGAAGGAAAGGATCCCGCAACATGGATATTACAGATGGAGCAATTTTTCGATCTCAATAATGTGTAAAACACACAAAAGGTACATATTGCAACTTTATATTTAGAACCAAATCAATTTGTATGGTATCAATGGATTTGCTCTCATAAGAAAATTATCACTTGGGCAATTTTTACGGAAGAATTGATAGCACATTATGAGGATACAAAAAGCAACACTTTTTTTGGCCAATTGATAAGTCTTAAACAAAAGGGTTCAATAATGAGCACATTGAGGAGTTCCAAAAATTAAACATAAGGGTAAAAGATATTCCAGAGGAGCATAGGATTGATGTGTTCATAGGGTCTTTAAAGGATAATATCCAACATGATGTTCGCCTTTGGGAACCTGATTCATTAGAGAAGGCATTCAGGTTAGCAAGAAAAATGGAAAACAAAATTATGGCAACCAAGAAGCATACCACTCACAATTATAAAGATGGAAGTGTTGTTGCCTCTAGTCTTCCACAACCTATAAGGTTGACACCACAACAATTGGAAAAAAAAATAGCAAAATGGCTTTGTTACAGTTGTGATAGCAAATACACTAAAGGTCAAAAGTGTGTCCAGAAGAAATTATTCTACATAGATTGTGAAGAGGAAGAAGAAAAGGAGCAAGAAAGGTCAAAAGAAGAGGATATACTCCATGAACAAAGCCTAGATAAAGAAGGGTCTTCCACATAGAAAATGGAGTCCCCTTTCCATGTGCATTCGAGAACACAAGGTCTCTTACACCTTCCAGGATGATCCTCTTCGATCTTGCAGTATCCTTCCTCCATTGAGCTAATTGTTGTGCATCCAATGTTGTTGGTTTTGAGAAGTCAGTTTGGTGTATACCAACACTCCATTGTCACCAAGTACAACTTCCATCTCGTCCTCCAGGCTATAATATTTGAGCTTCCCTTCAAGGAATACTCCAATCTCAATTTGTTGAAATACGTCTTCTTAGTACAGAAAAAAACTGCTTCACAAACTTAGCAATTTGAAATTTGTGAAGAAGAAGATCAAGTGACTCATTTCTATTATGTTTTCAAGGCTCCGATACCATGTAGAAATGGAAAGAAATTTTCTATTGTTGATGAATTCGAACTGAAAACAAGAGACACAAAATTATTGTACAATCCATAGAATAGAAAATCACAAGATAGAAATACATGCAATGACATCCAACCATAAAAACACAAGTAACAAAATGATTTATAGGGGAACCCAACTAGGAAAAACCCTTCTGTAGTTTTGCATTAATACAAATGAGAAAGAGAAACTATTACAATGTCTTGCTTCAAGACTGAAGCACACCTTGCACTGTAAAATAGTTCTCCTACTTCCTAACCTACTATGGCCAACACTTAGTCAATTCAAGCCCCAACCAACCTCCTACTTCCTTGCACAATCCGGGAGGAATTAAGCTTCTAAGGAATGGGGAAATTCCCTATTTCCTTGCACAATTTCTAAAGGAATTGACCATTTTCTTAATGAAAAAGCACGGTACACTCAACAATATACAATGATAAGTATAAATGTGTCTTTTCCATCCACTCAACTTTGAAATTCGAAATACATGCATGACTAGGTCTATTTTTACCTGATTAACTAGTTAACTGAGAGATCAGTGAGTTAACAATAGTCTTAACTACTCAACTAACCTTCAACTGACTCAACTAATTTCTTACCTCAGTTAATAGAGTTCAACTGAACTAGATTGCTAAATTTTAGCAATCACTACATGCACAACTCTACTCCAAGCCTAAAAACTAAAATTTGTTGATTTAACTAGTAAACAACGCCATGTCATTCTAGCTAACTGCAATCCAAGTCATCTCGTTAATGTGGAAAATAAATTTTCTCCATTTGACTAAGGAACAAGTCAAATGAAGCATTTTCTTACTACATTCTAAGAACCACAAGACAAATTTTCCTCGAATCTTTATGCCTTTAAATAAGCTACATTCTACATAAATTCCATGAGTCAAAACCATGGGTTCTCATTAACATGGACCTCAAAAACCAAACTACCCTAATAGTCATCATAATTACTTTAAACAACCAAAACATCTTAAAATTGAAGTGTTTTTTGTAATTAAAGAAATGGTAGTGAACCTAAAACAATGGAGTGATGATAATAAATTCTATATATATATATATATATATATATATATATTATATATATATTATATACTCTAACTTATTAAACTAAATAGATTTTTTCACTGCAAACAAATAATTTTCAAGAAAGAATTTGATATTTTTGTTATTTAAAATGCATTTTTGAATGCATAAATTGGATTTCAACACCTTTGGAAAACCCCCAGGCCACTTGAATTCTATAGATTTAAACCACTTAAACTCAAGTTTTTAAAAATCTCTCCAGGATTTTAGTTTAAAATTAACCAAAAAAATGTTGTGAAAATGGTCATTTCTTCTATAAATTAGAATATGTGTGTGTGTGTTGGTTTGACGCATGGGAGATTTGAACTTTGAATCTCATTGTTTACATAGGACTTCATAACAAGTTGATCTTCAATAGAAAAAAATAGATATATAATTTAAATTAACAAACCAAAATAGTTAAATTAACAAAATTGAATCAATAATTTTTAGTTTCAATACTCATTTTTAAAAGTAATTATTTTAGTAACATGATTTGACATAAATAAGATTTATCTTAGCTCCAGATCTATCGAGCTTGAGTTTTGAATAAAAAACTTGAGGAAATGTTTGCACTTGGAGTTGGCAATTGCTTTTAGAGGGATCAAATCTCTAGAGGTGCAAACCTCTTTTTTTGAATAAAAAACTTGAGAAAATGTTTATTGGAATTGGACTTAATAGTTCGCAAGTAAAAATGGATTTAGACCAATTTATAATATGTATACATTGTGAATTTTATGTATTATATATTATTATTATAAATAAAATAAAAGTTGTCTAATAATAACTTTCTTATTTCTTTTTATTTATCATCTTTTAATTATAAATTACAAAAATATAAACAATTTATATGTAAATATTTTATTCTTATTCATATATTCTATTTTAATAAAATATATAGTAAATTTACATAATATTTATTTTTTATAAATTAATAGGTCAAAATTTGTAAAATTAATATAATAAAGTAATTTATTAAAAGTAAAATGTTTGTGATAAAGAGTTTTAACTTTAATTTTTAATGGAATTATTAATATCTATAAAATTATCTGAAAATATTAATAATCTAAAGAAAACCATATTAACCTTATTTCTATTAATAATTAAAATAAATAAATAAATAAAATTTCACTCTTGAAATTTATATATAAATTTTAAATGTTTTTTATTATAATTTTCTTTTTGCTATAAAAAAACTAAAGAAAATTAAAAATATAAATGTTCATCTTTAAAAAAAAATTAATATTGGAAACATTCTTCATATATTGCAGAAATAATTAGTTATCATTTTGAATGCAAACATAGTAATCATTGATTCAAAGTTTAATTATGAGCCTAGATGTGTGGTCCAAAAAAAATAGCTATTACTTATGATAAGTTTCTAAAGTCATTTTATTTTATTTTTGGGTAAAGTGAAACAACACACGCAAACTAAACGCCAAAAAACATTCTACAAATATGGCCAAAGATATGGGAGGAGAAGTTTCCGAGAAGTTTAAAAGGAAAGTAAAAACATGGTAAAAAGGTAGAATAATGTGGTAAAAGTAATTTCCTCACTCTTGATTTTTATGTTTAAACTCGTAAATTTTTTATTTATAATTTTTTTTGCAGAACAACCAACCACACCGAGTCAATCATAAAAAACATATAAAAATATAAAATAAGTTAACCTTAAATTTCTTCACATATTGGTAACATTCTTCATATATCCATACCAATATTCAAAACTGGATTATGATTGAAATCCTAATAAGATGGATTTGGAAAAACAAACTCCAAAAAACTCTTATCAACCTCATTTCACAAAAATCTCTTACACTTAAATTATATTTAAATTTATAGAAATTTTCCACACTACAATTCAACCAACATAATTGTACATATATGATTCTTTATTATGAATAAATCCAATACCACTCTTTTATGTCTTATTATATAGCCATTTTTATTTTAAGTGTTTATATATAGAGAGGATTTTTTCATATATATTTATATTTCGGCAACACATAGAATTATTATTATTATTTGAAATCAATATATGATGATGAAAGTGTTATCCCTAAGATATTAACTTTATCATTATTATTGAGTTGTAAATGCACTATGTTACTTTTTATACAATAAGACAATGTCATATTAGGATAAGAGATGGTGCTCATTGTTAGGATCACCGAACCAAGAGAAGTGGTGGTGTCTAAAGACATCATTGTTTGGAATCTCAATGGCCACTAAGACAAACTCACCTCGAGCCTTTCCATCTTTAAATAGGTTATATTTCACATGAATACTATGAATTTTCATAAACATAGAGCTTGAAAATCATCAGTAACTTGACTGAGTTGAGTTTACTTGAACTACCCTAACAATCTCCCCATTAAACTCGACTTAGGGGGATTAAATTGATCTCAATCACTCTGTCAAAGTCTATATAAAAAGGTTACTAACTACATGGGTAGCTAGCCACTATATTCACTAGTTATTTAGGATACCTTTTCACGTACTCTAGAAATTCCCGCTGTAGATCAACAGATTATGTAATATGATAAAGCAAAATACAAGATCTACTTGGACAATAAACTTGCAGAAGCTTAATCGATTATGAGCAAGATCAAATAGAACACATATAACAGATGAAGAGAAATCAATCATACATAAACACAGAAGAATACCTTGGGGAAAGCCTCAGCTAAAAACCTCGATCTATGTATTATCATATAAGTGGAAATATGTTCAGGTCACACAAAGAATCAGCTCACAAGCTATCCTTCTCTCTCTGCAATCAAACAATACAACTCACAAACTGAATAGACACAAGATACACCTTCCCTCAGCCCTTCAAGCCCCCTATTTCCTTGTGCAATTTTCCTTGGGGTCTAATGCTACCACCTGTGTGAATTGGCCTCATCACACACTCACCAAACCCAAAAGTAAATGCGCAATCTCCAAGGAATGAATTCCTTCTACATGCAAGAGATATCTTCCATGGAATATTCCTACAACTGATAGTACATTGTCCCATCATCTGATCTCAACTGGGTCTTTTTCTGAACTAACATGCATGAGTTATTTATGAGAGAATATTTAGTTATTTGAACTGCAGCAGTTACATGTATGCATGCATTAACTAATGGAACTCACAATTAGTTCAACAAACTATTTGAACTAATCTAACTGGACTTAACTCAGTTAACTGAGCTAACTAATTACAATTCAAATTACAACTCATCCTTATCTCTTTAACTAAGGGATAAATTCCTCAATTAATGGGACAAATGTTGCATTTCCTCACATAGACTTCATGTTTGATTTTATACAACTAATTAACTCAAGATGAATTAATTAATTATTTTACAAACAACCGCTAAGATCAAATTCGAATTTTACTTCTCTATTTTAGTTCAGGGACTAACTAAAATAGGAAGGTATCCCAAAATGCTATTTATGGTAGTGTTATTTTTAGCACTTCTATGTTTAGCATTTCTTGTTGCTATTTTCAACACTCCCTCTCAACAAGAAAGGGATTATAAGTAACCCCAATCCTGTCTCTGTGGAACTAGAACTCTCATTTTGACAATGCCTTCATCAAAATATCTGCATCATGTTCCTCGGTCGAAACATACAAGAACAACATGATCCTGTTGACCACATAGTCTCGAAGATGGTGATACTGAATATCAATGTGCTTGGACCTGTCATGAAAAATTGGCTTCTCGGAGAGTTTGATACAACTTTGATTATTGCAGTAGATCACGATTGGATCCATCCTCTGACCAAACAATCCCACTAGAATCTTCCACATCCAAATGGCCTCACATGCAGCATAACTAGAAGCCATGTATTTAGCCTCTGCTGAGCTAAGTGCAACTGACCTTTGTTTCCTATTGTACCAGGAAACTGTAGCTGAACCAAGGTTGAAAATTCCTCCAGAAGTGCTCTTCCGGTCTGATGGACTCCCTACCCAATCTGCACTTGTGAAGCCCTGAAGCTTCACTCCCTCTATCCGTCTATACCACAATCCAAGCTAAGATGTGCCTTTGAGGTATCTCAGCACATGCTTCGTTGTCTTCCAAAACATCTTGGCAAGCTGAAGCATAGCTTGACTCAGCTGGTTCACCGCAAAGCTCAAGTTCGGTCGTGTGTTCACTAGATACATAAGTGAACCCACAAGTTGCCGATAAATAGTAGCAGCTACTACCTCACCTGAAGTGGCATCCTCCTTCATCCAGTTCCCAGCTAGAGGAGTCTACATGGGATTGCACTTCTCCATGTGGAACCACCTGAGTATCTCATCGACATACTTGCCTTGAGACGCAAAAACTTCCCCGTCTTTGTACCACACCTCCATGCCCAGAAAGTAGTGCATAAGACCCATGTCTTTCATTTTGAACTCTCTTGCAAGGTCCTCCTTGCAATATTGGATTAGTTGATCATCACCAATCAAAATCAGATCATTGACATAAAGAATAATGATCAATGGATTACCTTCTACCATGATGTGGTAAAGGTTAGCATCTGCTTCACTCTTGGTGAATCCCAACCCGGTGAAATAGTTGTCGATCCCAGTGTACCAAGCATGAGGTGCTTGCTTTAGCCCATATAGAGCCCTCTTGAATAGGCACACATGTGACTCACGACTGAAGGTCTCAAAACCTTATGGCTGCTCAATGTACACCTCCTCCTAAATCTTCCCATTGAGGAATGTTGTCTTCACATCCATCTGATGGATCTTCTAACCCATATGCGCTGATAGTGTCAACATCGATCTAATAGATGAGTACCTTGCTACAGGAGAAAAGGTCTCATCGTAGTCGATCCCCTCGACATGTGAGAAACCGTGGGCAACAAACCTTGCCTTATGTTTCTCAACATTGCCATTAGCTGCCTTCTTTACCTTGTAAAGCCATCTGGAACTCACCACTGACTTGTCTTGAGGTCTTGGGACAACATCCCAAACATAGTTCCGAACAATGGAGTCATACTCCTCCACCATTACATCAACCCAGATTGGTTGTTGCACTACCAGTGTACCGCTTGGGTGACCTCCTCTGTCTGCGTTGAGAAGATGGCTATCCCACATTCTCCCGCGCATCCAGCATCAACCTATCAGCTTCCCTTGAGCATTTCCACCCATCTCTGAGTCTTAGCATGAGTGGATGTCTCCACTCCTGAATCCTCTACATGTGGCTACTCCGCATCAATCTGAGGCTCCTCCTCCTTAGGAACTAAAAGTTCCTCCTCTACATGCAACTTGAGCTCCCTATCAAGTGATACTCGCATGGCTTTTTGCTTGTTGAACTTTAGATCTCTGCATACCACTGCCCTTTGACTGGTAGCAGGAACATCCGATAGTTGTGGGGTATATTCGTGTACCCCACAAGCATTCCCTACTCAGCTGTTAGATCTATCTTCTTCCAAGCATCTTTGGTCACATGGTAGTAAACCGATGATCCAAAGATTCAGAAGTGACTCACATCTAGTTGCTTCCCAAAAAATGCCTCCATAGGTATCTTCATTCCTAGTATATGGTGTTGGCTTCTATTCTGCAAGTATATTGTTGTATTGCATGTGTAGAAATTTTGAATAATTTAACACATATTCAACAGAGATTATCCTGATCATGTACTATTGCGGAAAACATACACAATACATAAGCTCCTCTACGTTGATCATCAATATAGCAGCATCAATAACAATAAAACATCAAGAGCATTCACACATTAACACAGTATGTATCCCGGGGAAAGCATCTCGCTAAAAACCCCAACTATCTGTATATTAATGATTGAGTCATGTAACATTACACAGCATAATACTTCTCACAAGTATCTCCACCTCTGTTACACACAATACATCTCAGATCTGAATCAATCACTGGCTCAAATCTCCTTCGCTGCTTGCCTGCCTCCGCTGCTCAATACCTGCTCAAGAACTGATGATGATTCCAAGGCAACCACGTCTTTTCTTGGCTAAATCATGTGAGCACAAGCTACAGTGTGGGCAAATACGTGAGCAAAATCATTGGCATACTCAATCCCTTGATTGTGCAAGATCTGATGCACAACTATAGTCACAACTGATAGCAATCTGATTCTCTAACACCTGTCCCTGCTGAACTGAACATGCACTGACATGCAACTGAGTTAACTGATGTATTCATTAGTTGTATTATGAGTTAATAACTTGTGAATTAATTAAAACTAATTCACCCAACTCATCTCTAGTCTATTTGCCAGTTAGACTAAATACAACCAGTTTAACAAAGCTAAACTAAACACAACTCCATCAACTGCACCTCCAGTCCACTAAACTCAACTCACTTGAGTTCTAACTGAAGTCATGCATGCAAATATTCAACTAACCCATAAGAACCACGTATTTCCTTCATGCAATTGCATGTGCCACATCCGTAGCTCGAACTGAAGTGCTCCAAGAGAATAAGACAAAGTTTATAGTCCAAATATTATTGTGAGATAATAATATTTGACTTTTCTATTTTTGACAGCCAGTCTAAAAATAGACTTGATCACTCACACTGTGATCACTCACACTTTCATCAAAATAGAAGTCCATCTATTTT
>APFE030665921.1:0-16982 GCA_000404065.3 Pinus taeda
AATAATTTAGTTTAGTTTGTTATTTTTTTTTAATAATTTGATTTATTTTTATTGACAAATTAAAAAAAATGATTAAGTATACAAATATGTTATATTTAAAATCAAAACAATAAACAAATTATCTTTTAAGAATTTTAAAATTCTAAAAGCAAAGTTAAAATCTTTTATAAAAAGTTATCTATAAATTATTACAATTATTTTCTAAGTAAAATATAAAATAAAATTTGGATTTATAATTAAGGAAAATTAGAGTTTGGAATATATTTGAATATTTATATAAAATAGTATTGCGAAATAAATAAATTTTATAATTTGCTTAAAGACAAGTATTGAGAGGCTTCGTCTTTTAACTATTTTTTTTAGATAATTGTGATAGCTCAATCGAGAGTTTCTTAAACCCTCGATCAATCTATTTGAAATTTTGTCTCTAATGCTCGATCGAGCATTTCAATTTGCACTACTAAGGGCCTAAAAATCAAATTTTTAACTCCTCTTCTACATATTTGTCTAAAACATCATTTTGTACCCTAGCAGACTCTAGCGAAAATTTGTTCTTAACTCGTGGAGTTGATCATGTTGGATTCGGGAAGGGATCCCATATCCAATGGCATATGAGTTTGACATTTTCGAATTCATATGATATTTTTTTATCTAATTTCTTTTAAACATAATGCTTGAAATTTTTTTAGACAATTTCAAAGGGGCTTGATAAAAAATCAATAACATAAAATATACAAAATGAAAAAATTTCAAAAAATACTACTATATTTATTTACCAAACCTCTTCAAAAGGGTACTTTTAGTTTTTGAATCTATTTAAATGGTTTAAAAAAATATTACGCAAACATGTGTCTTCAGAATATAATTGAAATATTACTTCACCAACTTCAAAAAATAATAAAAAATATAATTTTGCATATAAAAAAAAATAACATGAAAAACTTAGTTCTCTTCATGTTGATCATGCTTATATATATATATATATCCCTCTCGTGGGAAAATTTGGGCAGATCAACCCCAAAGGGAATCAAATCCCGCTGACTAGACTAGTAGGGCCTAACCCCAAGGGTGTCGAGGAGAATTGACCTTGTAACCTCCCAATCGGCGAGGCACTTAAAAATGAGGACTCAACCAGTTGAGCTAACCCTTGGGGCTATATATATATTACACATTTTATACTAAGTTGTGCTACGTAAACATGCATATGTCTTAAGATGTGAAAAAATTTGCAAGGACAATCATTGCATTTAATGGAAAATTGACATAGTATATGACACTAAAATATTTTGCAAAACATATCAATATGATAGTAACATAATTCTCTACATATTGTATTTTACTCCCAAACAAAATTCGCAACGCTTGTGTAACCCACATTTCATCGCCACATTTGGCCCAAATGTGTAACCCATCTTCATGCCTTCACCCATCAAGGTTTATGAATAAGGTTTAATATTTAAATTTATGAATAATGTTTATGTATAAGGTTTAATATTTAAATTTATGAATAATGTTTATGTATAAGGTTTAATATTTAAATTTAATAAGGTTTATAGTGTATTTAATATTTAAGTGTTTTCAATAATTTTTAATAAAACTTTTATAACTTTTCTTATGATGCAACTTGCATATTCAACTATGGTTAAATCAACTCAACTATGGTCAACCATGATCTCCATGATAATCCATGGTTATCATTGACATCCATATTCATCTATAGTTAAACATTGACAATCATGGTCAATAATGTTCACCCATCATTAACCACAGTTGATCATAGACAACTATGTTTAAAAATTAATATCGTAATATGACAAATAAATTTCGATGTCACAATGTATCAAACAAATATTAACATCACAATTTCACGAACAAAAATTGGCATCACGATGTGATGAAGGAAATTGACATTGCATGTGATGAGCAAAAAGTTACATCATAATGTGATGAACAATGATCAACATTGTAATGCGACAAACAAAAAATCAACATTGTAATGTGATAAACAAAAACCAAAGCATGGTTGATCATGATTGACTATGATTTACTATAATTAGCTATAGTCATGCATGTCAATCGTAGTCAACCATAATCAACCATGGGAAATCATAGTCAACCATGGTCAACCTTTTTCAACCATGACCAAGCATAGTCATCTTCGATCAACCATAGTCACTATATAGTCAACCATGGTTAACCAATATAAACCTCGGTAGACCATGAGAAGGCATATTGGTCATCTTCAATCAACCATAGCGACCATAGTCAATATGGTCAACCAAGTTAGCTATGGTTACCATGGTTTACCTTAGTCAACTATGATAGCTTGTAGATTATTATGGTCAACATGGTCGACCATCATCAACCATGGTTGATTCTGATCATCATGGTTGACCATACTCCACCATGGTCAACCATCAACTTTAGTTAGTCATGGCCAACCATAGTGTCAACTAGGACCAAACATGGTTATCTCTAGTCAACCATATTCAACAATAGAAAATATTGGTCGACCCATGCTCAACATGGAAAACTATATTCAGCCATGGTTAGAATGATCAAACATGCTCACCCAATGTCAGCATGGTCAAATATGGTCAACCATGGTCAACCATCGTCATCCATTATTAACATGGACAACCATAATCTATAATACAAAGCTATGGTCAATCATCGTCAAATTGATCAAATCATGTTCACCTATGGTTAACATATCTAACCATAATCAACCATGGGCAACCATGGTCAACCATGATCAAATATGAAAAACTATGGTCAACCATAGTCAATTATAATTTATCATAGTCAACTATACTTAGTTGTGGATAACCATGGACATTCGTAGTCAACTCTATATTGACCATAATAAACCCTCCTTAACTATAATGTGAACTTATTTAGCCATAGTCAACCATGGTCTACTAATCTTCCTCATGCACGTCAATCATCTATTAGCACAACCACATTAGTAAAAGTGGTTGATATACGTCAATGGACATCATTTTCCACCTTTTATATTCCAATCATCATATGAAAATGATGTTGATCGACATATATCAACCACATTTACTAACGTGGTTGTGCTAGTTTTAACAATGCGAGATGTATCATGAGGTAAGTGTTTTGATGTCTATCGGAGTTTACCAGGCATATAATTTATATGGTTATGTTAGTTATAAAAAAAATCACTAATTTTGCTATAATTTAAAATTTATGTACAATACTTCAATTTAAAATTTAAATCAATAGAAATTATAATTTTGTTATAATTACATATTTTCTGAATAGTGAGAAAACTTTCAGTAAAAAATCACATTACAAGTGTTTCATTGACATGGTTCGAACCATCTAGTGTAGTTCATCATCAGGACAAGATGAAGAAATAGATCTTGGCATCAGATTAAATAGAGCACCATGTAGAGACCATCAAATTTAATGGTTAGAATATAACGACTAATTTTGAATAAGCAAATATTATTTATTAAGAATAATATTTTAGAATTATATTTTAAGAATAAAATTAAGAATCTAAAATAAAATAAGTAAATTAAAAATGGAATGACCGAACTAATAAGGAAATGTAGGAAAAGACATTATTCTAGGTTCAAAGCAAAGGGGTTGGGTGATATTAAACTCGGCAGAATCCCATAACTAATGAATTAAAGAGAAAAATAAAATAAAAGCTAAAGAGAAAAATGGAGTAAGAGTGTTAAATAATAATGATAATAGAGAAATTAAGTAATTATTTGTTTAAAAAATTAAATAAATAATAAAATTAAGAAAATAGATCGATCAATCAAATTAAACAAAATATATATAAACTCAAGAAGAAAGGGAAGGTATTCAACCACTACTAATTTTCTAGTCATCATCTCTATTCAGATTTTTTGGTCTCCTTTCAATCTCTATAGCCTCCCTAAACGTATGGTGATGGAAATGATCTATCTTTACAATGACCCATGTGTCTTCAATACAAATGTGGTGATTTATCGTTTCCACATGTTCTGCTAATATTGAGGAGCAAGTCCTCCGATGTTTGATGTTTGTCGCATGCTCCTAAATCCTTTGATTTATTGAGTGGACACTTTCACCAACGTAGGGTGTCCCACATGAACAAGGGATTACATAAACACCTTTCATATTCCTAGGGTCAACCAGGTATTTTGACAAATCTTAGAGAGCTTTGAATGGTGTTTAGGGTCCTAAAGGTTGAGGGAACCTTGTGCTTTCTTAGGATCCTTGCAATCTTGTCAGTGGTCCCTTGGATAAAAGGAAGGTGCATCCCTGAATCCAATCTTTGGGTTCTTTTCTATATTCTTATAAATTTATGTATTAAATTTTTAATTATGTCGATAGGTATGTCTATTTTGGCTTAGGACTTCATGAATTTAACCTCCATAAAATATTATAAAATATTCTTAGTAATATACACAGATCAAATACTAAGATTTATATCCATAGTTGTGTGTTTTTTTGCCCATTTAATTAAATTCATTGATTAAAAAAATATCATATGAACAAGTGCCATATGAAATATATTGTGGTTTTTTGGACCTATGGTACTAATAAGAAAAGGTATTGGTCTATGGTAAAGATTAAGAATCTCCATTATCAAGTGAAGTTGAATCTCCATAGTTAAGAAACTTGTTATAATGATAGGCATGTCTATTTTGGAATAGTGCTTCCACATTTTTAATTATAGTATGGATTTAACTTTCATAGAAAATTGGTATACATAAATCAAAAACTAAAATTTATTTCCAAAGTAGTTATGTATTGTTTGCTCTTTTAATTAAATTCATTAATTAAAAAAATGTGATATCAACAAGTGTGATATGAAATGAATTATGGTTTTTTAGGCATGTGGTATCAATAAGTCATGGTATTGTGCCAAAGCATATTTACACATTAATAATCTTCATGATAGAGTGGAGGTAAATCTTCATGATTAAGAAATTTGTTATATGTTTTTAATGGATGTATGTTTAACTTATATATTGATTATTTTTATCATTAATAGTAATAATTTTAGATAAAATTATAATTTAATTAATTTTTATCATTTTTTGAGCTGAGAGGCTCATTAGGCAACCTAGTACTAGAGGATGTGTAATTTTGTCTATCCTTAACGTGGAGTTTCTCTGTGTCCCTTTAAAATAAATATAAAATATTTTTTTCAATTAAAAAATAATAAAAGCTATATTCAAAACAAAATAATAAATATCATATATATATTATATATTAGGTAGTTTATTTAGAAGTATTATAAAAATGTAGTCACACTCTATTGTGCTGCTTTATTGAATGTTGATATTATACAAAAATTTCAGTAGCTTTTTTAGAATAAAATATTTTAATTTTTCATTAAATATGATATTTTTCATTTTAAAAATATTTAAAAGTAATAAAAACTTAATTTTTATTTTTCATCATTTTCAATTGGAATATTAGATAACATTTTAAGTATCTTGTTAATTTATTTTATTTTAATATCAATTTTAGCAAAAAAAAAACATAAAATATTTGTATATATATTAACTACATTAACATACTTCAATGGCAAATAAGAAGGTAATTTGAAAGTATAAAAATGGAGTAATATATATATATAATTATATTGGGATAATGTAATTCCATAATAAAAAATCTCACATGCTCATTGTGAACTAAATTATTTCAATTTGACCATTTACTTGTATATTATTAGTTTATAAATAATAATAATAAAATGTATTTATATTATATAATAATTTGAAAAAATATTTTTTTATTTGTTATGGCAATTTCAAGTATATTATTTTACATATTGACTAAGAGTCAATCTTTTGAAGAGCAAAATATTTGTTAGAATCGTATGTTTAACCTATTTATTCTATGTATTTCAAAATTGTCCAGAGATGAAATACATTTTTACATTCAAAAATACAATTTAAAAAATGAAAAATTATATGTCATCTTAACCATCTAATCTATCATACTCTAGAAAAATTGCAATTTTTAAAATTTTATATTATAAAAAAAATCTCCAAAAAATTTTTACATGAAAACATGCCTTGCAGCGGAGTCGGCGTATGGTCGGATACACACGCACCAGATAACCACCTTCGAAGAGACGTCAAATGGCGTGGTGTCGCGGGGATTTACGAAAATATAAAAGTATACGCATCGATCTATGCACTGTTTTACCTGCAATATGCCTATCTGCAAGCGCGCTGCTCTGACCACCTTGAACTCTCTGCAAAACAAACATGACTGAAGACTGGTATCTCGAAGCTAGCATTCGTGCCTTTTTTGCATTAAGAAACCCGGATATTTTGAAAATATAACATCAAATTTTACATGATGTGGGATTCGAGCCTGTAAATGGCCCACCATTACCTACAGGCTACAGCAACACGGGTTCATACTCGTTGCTGCAACATGCATGAGGTCTAAAGGTCTCATGACTTTTGTTTTGTCAATTTGTTATCCGTAAATTTTCCACCGAAGTTGTGTTTGCATACCTCACCTCAGTACTTGTGTTTGTATATATTTGTTATGTTTAAATTTTCCATCGAATTTATCACATTTGTGATTTTAATAAATTCATTAAATTTGTGATTTTAATGAATTTATCAATTTTAATAAATTTTGAAGAAATTAATGGAAAAAAACTAGTTTAAAAACTTCCCAAAAATATCACTTTATATTCTCCACTTTTATTTATTTAATAGCTTAGCTTGTTAAGGAATTTAGGCTTCTGTGATCCATAACATTGTTTAGAGAAATTTTGAGCGAAATCACATAGATACTCTTTTGTCGACGCGTTTCGAACCAACCAGTGTGGTTCATCATCAGGACAAGTTGCAGAACCAATCCAGCATAGCTTGTTAAATAGTATGTGCAGAGACTCCAACGGCTATATTTCCAACGGCTAATTTTGACCTAATGACCCGAGTCAAACCAAAATATTCTAGATATATTTAATTACTATAATTCCTAGAAATTAGTTAAAATAGATAAATAAAATTATTTATTTGTTAATTTAACTAAATATACATGTATATATATGTAATTAATTTACACTAAATTAATATTCTTGGTACAATATATATTTATTTAATAATAATCATATTTATCATTAAATCTAATGGTCCATTAAATTAACCAATTATATCTTTTATCAAGATATATATTTATTAAATAATCAATATTTATTAATAATTTATTATTCCAATGATATTAATAAAATACCTAGTCAAACAAATAATCTTCTTGTTATATTACTATTATTCATAGAAATTTGTTAAATTAGGTAAATTATATAATTTGTTAAATTAACTAAATGTCTTTGTTTATTAATAAATATATATACATATATTAAAATGAATTATTCGACTAAATTAATATATTGGTACATATATATTATATATAGTATATATTATATATATATAATAATATATATTTTAATATGATTAAGTCTAAGGTCCATTAAATTATATCTTCTATCAAGACATAATTTTATAATTAAATTAAATAGTTTATATTTATTCAATAATCTATATTCATTTAATAAATTACTATTCTAATAATACTATTAAACTACCCATTTAATTAGGTGAATATGTTAATAATTTATATTTATCTAATAATCTGTATTTATTTAATAATATACTATTCTAATAATACTATTAAAATACCTATGTAATTAGGTGAATCTGTTGTTACAATTAATTAATTATTTATTTATTCATTTATTTATTATTTATATATATATATATATAAACCAAATATATACGAAATTAGGTAAAGGTATGTCCTGGGATAATAATTTTGGTAAATCATTTATTGATAACTATTATTTCAATTCTAAAGGTATAGTAGTAATAAATCTATATACATATATAATGAAATTATGGAAACAAAAATCTTAATAAAACCATTTCATGAATATTATTATTTTAATTATAATATTATGTTTTCAGTAACCCAATAATAACATAATTGAAACAAGGTTAATACATTTATTAGCTCGAAATTAATAATAACCTATTAATAACTCATACAATGCATAATAATAGGACTAAGCCAAACTAATACTATAGGAAAAAAGGACCAACCACCGAAAACAACTCTTACAGAGAGGGAAAAAGAAACCTTAAGATCTAATAAAAGGGAATGCAGAGGCTAGGAGGACAGGGCTGGGACCCAGCAACTACTAATCTTCCAGCCATCATCCCTATTAAGATTAACCGGCCTTTTTTCAATCTCCAGGGCCTCTCTAAATTTGCGATGATGAAATTGCGCAACTTTAGCAATGACTTGAGCATCTTCAATACAGACATGATGCATCGTCTTCCCAGCATGTTCAGCTAGGGCTGAGGACTTGGTCCTACCATGCCTTAAGTCAGCCGAATGCTCACTAATCCTTTGATTAATAGAGCGACCCGTCTCACCAATATATGGTGTCCCACAAGAACATGGAATGACATAGACGCCCTTCATGTCTTTAGGGTCAATAGGATCCTTAACAGACCTGAGGGAGCCATGGAATGACATAGACGCCCTTCATGTCTTTAGGGCCAATAGGATCCTATCCGTGGCGATTCTACATTGGCCACGGATAGGATTCTATTGGCCCTAAAGACATGAAGGGCGTCTATGTCATTCCAAGGCTCCCTCAGGTCTGTTAAGGATCCTATTGACCCTAAAGACATGAAGGGCGTGTATGTCATTCCATGTTCTTGTGGGACACCATATATTGGTGAGACGGGTCGCTCTATTAATCAAAGGATTAGTGAGCATTCGGCTGACTTAAGGCATGGTAGGACCAAGTCCTCAGCCCTAGCTGAACATGCTGGGAAGATGATGCATCATGTTTGTATTGAAGATGCTCAAGTCATTGCTAAAGTTGCGCAATTTCATCATCGCAAATTTAGAGAGGCCCTGGAGATTGAAAAAAGGCCGGTTAATCTTAATAGGGATGATGGCTGGAAGATTAGTAGTTGCTGGGTCCCAGCCCTGTCCTCCTAGCCTCTGCATTCCCTTTTATTAGATCTTAAGGTTTCTTTTTCCCTCTCTGTAAGAGTTGTTTTCGGTGGTTGGTCCTTTTTTCCTATAGTATTAGTTTGGCTTAGTCCTATTATTATGCATTGTATGAGTTATTAATAGGTTATTATTAATTTCGAGCTAATAAATGTATTAACCTTGTTTCAATTATGTTATTATTGGGTTACTGAAAACATAATATTATAATTAAAATAATAATATTCATGAAATGGTTTTATTAAGATTTTTGTTTCCATAATTTCATTATATATGTATATAGATTTATTACTACTATACCTTTAGAATTGAAATAATAGTTATCAATAAATGATTTACCAAAATTATTATCCCAGGACATACCTTTACCTAATTTCGTATATATTTGGTTTATATATATATATATATAAATAATAAATAAATGAATAAATAAATAATTAATTAATTGTAACAACAGATTCACCTAATTACATAGGTATTTTAATAGTATTATTAGAATAGTATATTATTAAATAAATACAGATTATTAGATAAATATAAATTATTAACATATTCACCTAATTAAATGGGTAGTTTAATAGTATTATTAGAATAGTAATTTATTAAATGAATATAGATTATTGAATAAATATAAACTATTTAATTTAATTATAAAATTATGTCTTGATAGAAGATATAATTTAATGGACCTTAGACTTAATTATTATTAAAATATATATATATATATATATATATATAATAATAATATATATTTATGATGACCAATAATATAATTTAGTCTGAATTAATTCATTTTAATATATGTATATATATTTATTAATAAACAAAGACATTTAGTTAATTTAACAAATTATATAATTTACCTAATTTAACAAATTTCTATGAATAATAGTAATATAACAAGAAGATTATTTGTTTGACTAGGTATTTTATTAATATCATTGGAATAATAAATTATTAATAAATATTGATTATTTAATAAATATATATCTTGATAAAAGATATAATTGGTTAATTTAATGGACCATTAGATTTAATGATAAATATGATTATTATTAAATAAATATATATTGTACCAAGAATATTAATTTAGTGTAAATTAATTACATATATATACATGTATATTTAGTTAAATTAACAAATAAATAATTTTATTTATCTATTTTAACTAATTTCTAGGAATTATAGTAATTAAATATATCTAGAATATTTTGGTTTGACTCGGGTCATTAGGTCAAAATTAGCCGTTGGAAATATAGCCGTTGGAGTCTCTGCACATACTATTTAACAAGCTATGCTGGATTGGTTCTGCAACTTGTCCTGATGATGAACCACACTGGTTGGTTCGAAACGCGTCGACAAAAGAGTATCTATGTGATTTCGCTCAAAATTTCTCTAAACAATGTTATGGATCACAGAAGCCTAAATTCCTTAACAAGCTAAGCTATTAAATAAATAAAAGTGGAGAATATAAAGTGATATTTTTGGGAAGTTTTTAAACTAGTTTTTTTCCATTAATTTCTTCAAAATTTATTAAAATTGATAAATTCATTAAAATCACAAATTTAATGAATTTATTAAAATCACAAATGTGATAAATTCGATGGAAAATTTAAACATAACAAATATATACAAACACAAGTACTGAGGTGAGGTATGCAAACACAACTTCGGTGGAAAATTTACGGATAACAAATTGACAAAACAAAAGTCATGAGACCTTTAGACCTCATGCATGTTGCAGCAACGAGTATGAACCCGTGTTGCTGTAGCCTGTAGGTAATGGTGGGCCATTTACAGGCTCGAATCCCACATCATGTAAAATTTGATGTTATATTTTCAAAATATCCGGGTTTCTTAATGCAAAAAAGGCACGAATGCTAGCTTCGAGATACCAGTCTTCAGTCATGTTTGTTTTGCAGAGAGTTCAAGGTGGTCAGAGCAGCGCGCTTGCAGATAGGCATATTGCAGGTAAAACAGTGCATAGATCGATGCGTATACTTTTATATTTTCGTAAATCCCCGCGACACCACGCCATTTGACGTCTCTTCGAAGGTGGTTATCTGGTGCGTGTGTATCCGACCATACGCCGACTCCGCTGCAAGGCATGTTTTCATGTAAAAATTTTTTGGAGATTTTTTTTATAATATAAAATTTTAAAAATTGCAATTTTTCTAGAGTATGATAGATTAGATGGTTAAGATGACATATAATTTTTCATTTTTTAAATTGTATTTTTGAATGTAAAAATGTATTTCATCTCTGGACAATTTTTGGAATAACAGAGAATAAATAGGTTTAAACACGATTCTAACAATATTTGCTCCTTTAAAAATTGCCTCTTTAGTCCCAATATGTAAAATAAGATACTTGAATTGCCCATAACAATAAAAATATTTTTTCAATTACTTTTATATAATTATAAATACATTTATTATATTATTATAAACTATTATATAACAAGTAAATGGTTCACATTGAAATAATTTAGTTCACATGAGCATTGAGATATTTTATTTAAATGGATTACATTATCCCATATATATATACTATATATTAACTTTCATTTTATACTTTCATTACTTCTTTATTTTTGCACCATTGAAGTATTCGTATTGTAAGTTAATAAATATAACATATATTTATGTTTTTTTTTTTGCTAAAATTGATATTAAAAATAAATAAATTAACAATAGATATTAAAAATGTTTTAATCTAGATATCCAATTGAATAATGAAACTATTAAGTTTTATTAGTTTTTTTATTACTTTAATTATTTTTTAAAAGTTGAAATAAAATTAATCAATATTTTTATAATGGAAATTTAAATATTTTATTTCTTAAAAAAAGCTACTGAAATATTTTTATAATATCAACATTCAATAAAAGCAAGCACATTAGAGTGTGACCTACATTTTATAATACTTCTAATAAAACTAACCTAATATATATATATATATATATTTATTTATTTTTGTTTGATTAATAGCTTTATTTTTTTTTAATTGAAAATATTTTATATTTATTTTAAAGGGACACAGAGAAACTCCACGTTAAGGATAGACAAAATTACACATCCTCTAGTACTAGGTTGCCTAATGAGCCTCTCAGCTCAAAAAATGATAAAAATTAATTAAATTATAATTTTATCTAAAATTATTACTATTAATGATAAAAATAATCAATATATAAGTTAAACATACATCCATTAAAAACATATAACAAATTTCTTAATCATGAAGATTTACCTCCACTCTATCATGAAGATTATTAATGTGTAAATATGCTTTGGCACAATACCATGACTTATTGATACCACATGCCTAAAAAACCATAATTCATTTCATATCACACTTGTTGATATCACATTTTTTTAATTAATGAATTTAATTAAAAGAGCAAACAATACATAACTACTTTGGAAATAAATTTTAGTTTTTGATTTATGTATACCAATTTTCTATGAAAGTTAAATCCATACTATAATTAAAAATGTGGAAGCACTATTCCAAAATAGACATGCCTATCATTATAACAAGTTTCTTAACTATGGAGATTCAACTTCACTTGATAATGGAGATTCTTAATCTTTACCATAGACCAATACCTTTTCTTATTAGTACCATAGGTCCAAAAAACCACAATATATTTCATATGGCACTTGTTCATATGATATTTTTTTAATCAATGAATTTAATTAAATGGGCAAAAAAACACACAACTATGGATATAAATCTTAGTATTTGATCTGTGTATATTACTAAGAATATTTTATAATATTTTATGGAGGTTAAATTCATGAAGTCCTAAGCCAAAATAGACATACCTATCGACATAATTAAAAATTTAATACATAAATTTATAAGAATATAGAAAAGAACCCAAAGATTGGATTCAGGGATGCACCTTCCTTTTATCCAAGGGACCACTGACAAGATTGCAAGGATCCTAAGAAAGCACAAGGTTCCCTCAACCTTTAGGACCCTAAACACCATTCAAAGCTCTCTAAGATTTGTCAAAATACCTGGTTGACCCTAGGAATATGAAAGGTGTTTATGTAATCCCTTGTTCATGTGGGACACCCTACGTTGGTGAAAGTGTCCACTCAATAAATCAAAGGATTTAGGAGCATGCGACAAACATCAAACATCGGAGGACTTGCTCCTCAATATTAGCAGAACATGTGGAAACGATAAATCACCACATTTGTATTGAAGACACATGGGTCATTGTAAAGATAGATCATTTCCATCACCATACGTTTAGGGAGGCTATAGAGATTGAAAGGAGACCAAAAAATCTGAATAGAGATGATGACTAGAAAATTAGTAGTGGTTGAATACCTTCCCTTTCTTCTTGAGTTTATATATATTTTGTTTAATTTGATTGATCGATCTATTTTCTTAATTTTATTATTTATTTAATTTTTTAAACAAATAATTACTTAATTTCTCTATTATCATTATTATTTAACTCTTACTCCATTTTTCTCTTTAGCTTTTATTTTATTTTTCTTTATTATTAGTATGGATTCTTGCTAGTTTAATATTCACCAACCTTTGTTTGACCTAGAATATGTCTTCTACATTTTTCCTTATTAGTTGGTCATTCCATTTTAAATTTACTTAATTTATTTAGATTCTTAATTTTATTCTCTTAATATATTAATTCTAAAATATTATTCTTAATAAATAATATTTGCTTATTCAAAATTAGTCGTTATATTCTAACCATTAAATTTGATGGTCTCTACATGGTGCTCTATTTAATCTGATGCCAAGATCTATTTCTTCATCTTGTCCTGATGATGAACTACACTAGATGGTTCGAACCATGTCAATGAAACACTTGTAATGTGATTTTTTACTGAAAGTTTTCTCACTATTCAGAAAATATGTAATTATAACAAAATTATAATTTCTATTGATTTAAATTTTAAATTGAAGTATTGTACATAAATTTTAAATTATAGCAAAATTAGTGATTTTTTTTATAACTAACATAACCATATAAATTATATGCCTGGTAAACTCCGATAGACATCAAAACACTTACCTCATGATACATCTCGCATTGTTAAAACTAGCACAACCACGTTAGTAAATGTGGTTGATATATGTCGATCAACATCATTTTCATATGATGATTGGAATATAAAAGGTGGAAAATGATGTCCATTGACGTATATCAACCACTTTTACTAATGTGGTTGTGCTAATAGATGATTGACGTGCATGAGGAAGATTAGTAGACCATGGTTGACTATGGCTAAATAAGTTCACATTATAGTTAAGGAGGGTTTATTATGGTCAATATAGAGTTGACTACGAATGTCCATGGTTATCCACAACTAAGTATAGTTGACTATGATAAATTATAATTGACTATGGTTGACCATAGTTTTTCATATTTGATCATGGTTGACCATGGTTGCCCATGGTTGATTATGGTTAGATATGTTAACCATAGGTGAACATGATTTGATCAATTTGACGATGATTGACCATAGCTTTGTATTATAGATTATGGTTGTCCATGTTAATAATGGATGACGATGGTTGACCATGGTTGACCATATTTGACCATGCTGACATTGGGTGAGCATGTTTGATCATTCTAACCATGGCTGAATATAGTTTTCCATGTTGAGCATGGGTCGACCAATATTTTCTATTGTTGAATATGGTTGACTAGAGATAACCATGTTTGGTCCTAGTTGACACTATGGTTGGCCATGACTAACTAAAGTTGATGGTTGACCATGGTGGAGTATGGTCAACCATGATGATCAGAATCAACCATGGTTGATGATGGTCGACCATGTTGACCATAATAATCTACAAGCTATCATAGTTGACTAAGGTAAACCATGGTAACCATAGCTAACTTGGTTGACCATATTGACTATGGTCGCTATGGTTGATTGAAGATGACCAATATGCCTTCTCATGGTCTACCGAGGTTTATATTGGTTAACCATGGTTGACTATATAGTGACTATGGTTGATCGAAGATGACTATGCTTGGTCATGGTTGAAAAAGGTTGACCATGGTTGACTATGATTTCCCATGGTTGATTATGGTTGACTACGATTGACATGCATGACTATAGCTAATTATAGTAAATCATAGTCAATCATGATCAACCATGCTTTGGTTTTTGTTTATCACATTACAATGTTGATTTTTTGTTTGTCGCATTACAATGTTGATCATTGTTCATCACATTATGATGTAACTTTTTGCTCATCACATGCAATGTCAATTTCCTTCATCACATCGTGATGCCAATTTTTGTTCGTGAAATTGTGATGTTAATATTTGTTTGATACATTGTGACATCGAAATTTATTTGTCATATTACGATATTAATTTTTAAACATAGTTGTCTATGATCAACTGTGGTTAATGATGGGTGAACATTATTGACCATGATTGTCAATGTTTAACTATAGATGAATATGGATGTCAATGATAACCATGGATTATCATGGAGATCATGGTTGACCATAGTTGAGTTGATTTAACCATAGTTGAATATGCAAGTTGCATCATAAGAAAAGTTATAAAAGTTTTATTAAAAATTATTGAAAACACTTAAATATTAAATACACTATAAACCTTATTAAATTTAAATATTAAACCTTATACATAAACATTATTCATAAATTTAAATATTAAACCTTATACATAAACATTATTCATAAATTTAAATATTAAACCTTATTCATAAACCTTGATGGGTGAAGGCATGAAGATGGGTTACACATTTGGGCCAAATGTGGCGATGAAATGTGGGTTACACAAGCGTTGCGAATTTTGTTTGGGAGTAAAATACAATATGTAGAGAATTATGTTACTATCATATTGATATGTTTTGCAAAATATTTTAGTGTCATATACTATGTCAATTTTCCATTAAATGCAATGATTGTCCTTGCAAATTTTTTCACATCTTAAGACATATGCATGTTTACGTAGCACAACTTAGTATAAAATGTGTAATATATATATAGCCCCAAGGGTTAGCTCAACTGGTTGAGTCCTCATTTTTAAGTGCCTCGCCGATTGGGAGGTTACAAGGTCAATTCTCCTCGACACCCTTGGGGTTAGGCCCTACTAGTCTAGTCAGCGGGATTTGATTCCCTTTGGGGTTGATCTGCCCAAATTTTCCCACGAGAGGGATATATATATATATATAAGCATGATCAACATGAAGAGAACTAAGTTTTTCATGTTATTTTTTTTTATATGCAAAATTATATTTTTTATTATTTTTTGAAGTTGGTGAAGTAATATTTCAATTATATTCTGAAGACACATGTTTGCGTAATATTTTTTTAAACCATTTAAATAGATTCAAAAACTAAAAGTACCCTTTTGAAGAGGTTTGGTAAATAAATATAGTAGTATTTTTTGAAATTTTTTCATTTTGTATATTTTATGTTATTGATTTTTTATCAAGCCCCTTTGAAATTGTCTAAAAAAATTTCAAGCATTATGTTTAAAAGAAATTAGATAAAAAAATATCATATGAATTCGAAAATGTCAAACTCATATGCCATTGGATATGGGATCCCTTCCCGAATCCAACATGATCAACTCCACGAGTTAAGAACAAATTTTCGCTAGAGTCTGCTAGGGTACAAAATGATGTTTTAGACAAATATGTAGAAGAGGAGTTAAAAATTTGATTTTTAGGCCCTTAGTAGTGCAAATTGAAATGCTCGATCGAGCATTAGAGACAAAATTTCAAATAGATTGATCGAGGGTTTAAGAAACTCTCGATTGAGCTATCACAATTATCTAAAAAAAATAGTTAAAAGACGAAGCCTCTCAATACTTGTCTTTAAGCAAATTATAAAATTTATTTATTTCGCAATACTATTTTATATAAATATTCAAATATATTCCAAACTCTAATTTTCCTTAATTATAAATCCAAATTTTATTTTAT
>APFE030665926.1:5450-48623 GCA_000404065.3 Pinus taeda
GTATTTTTCCTATTTAACAAAGCATATAAAACTATTTTAACAAAAGAAATTTCAAAATTTATAAAAGTCTATGAAAAACTCACTCAAAAGCAAATGAAAAGGAAATTTACCTAAAAGCAAATCTAAAGAGGCAAAAGCCTACTAAGATGATTCTAGGTTGTTTTACTTGGCAACAATCAAACCAAGGACCAGTTCATGCAGAATCATAAACCAGTCAAAAACAAAAATCAAACTCTTTTGTTCTTTTCTTAAGAATAAAATTCACAACTTCAATCAACAAGCTTCTTCGAAATTCCGCAAAGAGACAACACAAAGGTAGGTTGCTCACATAGGTAGACTTTACGACAGGTCCAACTCCTAAGAAGACTGATAAAACCTGAGAGATCCAAGGTTTCACAACTTCTAAAGTCAAAGTCACTACAGGACCAATGCAAAAATCAAACCCTAAGGCTAGAACTTCTATGAATTTCACTAAAACTCTTGACGCTAATGAAACAAGTTCAGGTGAGGATCTCTGACAGATAACCAGTGGATCTGGGCAGTAAAAACTAATGAAATGCAAAATATAAGGGGAAAAATGGATAAAATAGAAATTTCTCAATTTTTGACAGGGTACGCAGGCGGCCTGTTTGCACAGGTGCGTGCATGCTCTGTGTACAAAGCTGCAGTGCGTATAGGTACGCACTGTGCTCAACTCAGAGGGTGCGTACTACTGAAAAATTAAGAAAAACTAAATTCTAACTTAACTCTAAGCTATCCCACTCAAATACACAGTCAAACAGTCAAAAACCAAAAAAGAAATGACTCTTTTCAGATCAAAGTGTCACTCAACGGAAAAATTAAGCACATCAATGGAGTCCCTAGTGGAGTCGCCAATTTGTCATGCAGAAAGAGTTAATCTTGCGGACAAAAGCAACCTCCCTAGAAGCCTAAGACTTTCTAGTGACAAACAAGACAATTAAGAGCAATCCTTCTCTAAACATGCATTTATCACACGAGAAATCAAGTGTTTTAGATCCTACCTGTAGTCCAACGCTTTTGTAGTAGTCCAGCCTCGTCGATCTGGATGAGCTCCTCCTTCACTTCGAAACCTGCATTCACTAACAATCAAACGATTACATATCACCTGAATATCTCATAAAATAAAACATATTTAACATACAGACCAAGGAGTATATGAAACAACTCATTAATAACAAATTGTTGAGAAGAATGGACTTATTTGTATTAATAGGAAACAAAAGAAACCATTACAACCTGAGCCTTGGTGTTGTGCAAGTTCCTCCCAGGGTCCAGCAAGAGTTTTCCTTTACTTTGATAAGCTCACCCACTTCCAAATGAAACAAGAAAGGATGGGAATCTCTCCTCACAAGCTTCTACAAGGAAGTCCTAATTCCAGCAGCATCTACCCTTTGGAATGTTCAGCTTTGAACCTCCCCTCCTCTGGCCCAATGCCTATATTTATAATGTTCTAGATAAAGTTAATCAGGTCCAACATCAATGGGATAAGCCCCTCTTTTGGATGGGGTAGCTCCTCTCTTGATGGGATAAGTTCCTCTTTCATAGGGATGCATGAACCATCTAGAGGCGCTCAATACACCTCAAACAATCTTCTAGAATGCTCTAGAAATTACCACAAGTAACTTTTTTAAGATGAAACTCGCGCCTTTTGACCTTTACAGGGGTACGCACCCATCCCTTGACATACAGAGCGTACAAGTACGCAGGTATTATGAACTTGTAGTGCGTACAAGCAGGTAAGGTAGGGAGAACCTGAGTACCCAGAGATAAACATGTTTTTTAATGACTTTCTCTCTTTCTTGAAGTTTGACATGGAGAGCAGAGGTATAAGGCTTGCCAAGGAGGATAATATGACTGTTGATGGAGCCATACTAACTGCAGATAGTCATGGTGACAAATTTTAGTGTAACAAGAACTTTAACCATCTCAGTTAAAGTGTAGAAATATTTCTTGAATTCTTCCTCTTCTAAAGAAGGACCTTTAAGCTCTCTTTCTCTAGACATAATGGTTTTGGATTCAAGCTCAGAAATTGGTACTGCTTATACCTCTTCAATCTCAGTTGAAGGCAAAATGTGAGGAGTTTCAAGTGCAGTTGGAATTGGAACTTTGGGTGGTGGAGATTGTGGCCTTGTGGCTTTCCTTATTCTAGGCATAACCTTAGCAGATGCAACCAAGAATTTCCCTTCTCTCTGCAAATTTAATCTTTAAGCATCACAATTTTGCAACCATTAAAACGCTACTTGCGCAAAACTCAAGCAGTCAAGAAAATAAACCCAGCGCTCTGATAAAAACTTGATATTCTATTGAATGTTAGTTTTACTATGTTAATTTCAATTACGTATTTATAAACATGTTCTTGTTCATTGCTTCCTTTGCATAAGTTTACTTAGGTTGTTTGGTGATTGAAACAGGTAAATTTATTCAAGTTTAATGTGAGAGATATGAACAAAATAGCTTAAAAAACAATTACTAAACAATAGACATTCAAATTAAAGAAAACCATCAAATACATGCTTTAACATAATGTTTTGATGAAGGAGTTCACTCATCCTCGACTACATCTCCTTGGTCCAGCTTCCATGGCTTGGGCTTCGATATTAGCTCAATATGGAAAAAAAATGCTATTTACAAAGCTCTACTTCTGCTGATACCTACACCAATGTGTTCAGAATGTTGAAATTAGCTAGGAACACCTTTTCTTGAGCTCCATTTGGTCAAAAATTGCTCCAGTTATGCCTCTGACTATTTTTCCCTTAAAACACTCCTTTAAATCTGGAATGAATCCAGTTAGGGTTGCTAAATTTCAGATTGGCACCCAAATTGTTAGAATCTGCTAGAATTCCACCATTTTAAACTCTAGATTAATTAAATATAAGTCAAGTTTAACTGCAGTGATTAGCACTAATCACATGGATTAGGCTAACAATTTTTGAAACTATTGGCGGTTTCGTCGAAGGGTCACATGTGGTGGTTAAACATCACAATTTTGTAGTGATGGTTGCCAGGTTAGTTGATCTCTATGATAACCGTCGGATCCATTCACATTGCACTAATTACCAGGGGCATGTTCTATGCTATAGCCGTTGCCTAACCATTTACGGTAACTGTAGTTGCATTCACATACTGCAGTTACTATCATGGTTATGGGTCTATGGAGCAGCCTCCAAACCATTTACAGTAATCATGTTTTGTTATCACATGGGGAGGGTTGGCTTGTAGGCTGGCCCTCCCATAACCACCAACTCTTAACATGGTAAGATTTATATATATTTTGTGCGCTATAATGGCTAATTCATAATGCAGCAGAGTTGCTATGAAGGTTTGGTCTGTAGGTAGGAGGTGAAGAGGTTGAACCCTGAAACCTCCATAATATATTTTGTTGAATTGCACTCTTCCTAGGCTATTGGGAGGTGCCACATGGCAGACTTGGGGCTGGCCACGTGGCATTCTCTTATTGGTCCGAAGTCAACCAATCAAATTGCGAAAGTCAGCAATATGAAACCCAATAACATTGTGACACTTGTCAAGACATGATTGAATGTTGATTAAGTTGACCCTTCCTAGTCACTTTCCATGTCAATAGTATGGACTGCTGACTGTGCAGTGACTGGGCATTTTTTTGCAAATTTCGCCTATTTAGCAAAGCAAATAGAACTCAGTAACTTCCTCATATGAACTCGGTTTTAAGTGAAATGAGTTGTGTTAGGATCATTTTTCTGAGACGGATGTGGTTGTTCAGGTTTCGATCCATTATGAGAGCTTTGATTTTTGAGCTAAATATTGGGCGCCTAATCATTTTTTTAACATAATGTGCAACAAGAGCTGTCTAATGTCCCCAACAAGTTCTTGAATTCTACGCTTAATAGATCAACCTGTCTCACCTACATAAGGTTTCTTTAAACAACCCACCCTTAATGTTTGGCAAGCATGATGGATTGCTTTCTTAATTGAATTTAAGTTCAATATAAAAAAATTAAAAGGTAAATAAAATTAGGTGATACCCTAAGTAGGAGGCTATATTATATTTATGAAATTTGATTTAGCCAAATAAAATTTGATTCACAAATCATATTAAAGATGTAGCCCAAAGAGACCAATAATATCAATATTTATGGTAGAAAATAAAATTAGAAGAAAATAGTGAAAACAATTAGGATATGACTAATAAAGATAATTTTTTTATTTATAAGAACAGTATTTATGTTCCCAACCAACAAGCTATTAAGAAGTTAATTTTTTATGAGTATCACCAAAGCCCCTATGTTGCCCACCTTGGTTCTTAGAAATTAATTTTTCTTTGAGGAAGGATTATTTTTGACCTAGTATGTAGAGAGACGTGGCAGAATACTTGCAAAAATTTCTAGAGTGCTAATAGGTAAAGGTTAAACATCAACATCCAACAGGTTTACTTGACACATTACCCATTCCTAAATGGAGATGGGAGATTATTACTCTATATTTTAACACAAGTCTACCCAAGTCAAAAAGGTAGAATGACTCCATAGTGGTGGTGGTAGATAGGTTAAGTAAATCAACATGTTTTGTTACTATACAGTCAACTTACAAAGTTTTCGAAATTGTTGACACATTCATGAGAGAAATTTTTTGTTTACATGGTTTACCTAAGATCGTAATCTCTGATAGAGATGTGAAGTTTACTATAGTTTTTGGAAGGATCTGTTTATTATATTACGCACTTAAGTATAGTTTAGTATTTCCTACCATCCACAGAGAGATGGGAAAACTGAACGAGTGAACCAATTCTTTGAGGATATGCTAATAATGTACAACATGAAATAGCCAACCAAGTGGGAGATTATGTCCATCCGGTGGAATTTATCTATAATAATATCTATCATGCTTCACTAAGAGGGAGCCCATTTGAAGTATTATATGGGAAAAAGTGGAGGACACCTCTTCATTGGTATAATCTTGAAGATAAATTAATATTGGGTAGAGATATGCTAAAAGAATTGGGGAATAATGTGTGGAAGGTATGACTAAATTTAAAGGCTTCTTAGGATTGACAAAAAACTTATGCAAATAAAAGATGAATCTATAGGGAATTTCAACTGGGAGATCATGTGTATGTAAGGGTCAAACGAAAAAAGAGTACTTTAAGGTGGGGAACCTATACAAAATTGTCTCCTCAATTTTTTGGCCCTTTTGAACTTGTCTGAATTGGGCCTCTAGGATATCAATTGGCCCTGCCCAGTCATATACGTATACATAACATATTCCATTATTATTTATTAAAGAATCACATATATGATCCTAATCATATTATTTATTGGTAGGATGTACAAGTAAACAATAAAGTGAAATTATTTTATATATGTTTCCTAATTAATTATTAATAGAAACTAATAAATACACCACCTTTGAACTCTCCAATTTACCACTTAGACCTCAATTACTATTTTTCTCAAAGCCTCTCATAAACATCTATTGGGTAGACCTGCATGATGCAAATTGTATGGGGAAATAGTAGTGCTTGCTATTTACTTTCAAGGTAAGGAGGGGATAGACCACAAAAACATTGAAGCACACGCACTGGTGATTTCCAAATATAGACTCTCCAAGTACAAGAGTTAAAAACCAGCCCACTTCAACCTTTACCATGGAACCTACTCACTCATACGCCAAACATTCACATGTAGTTCACCCTATGTGGGAATTCAATATATGATTCAATATCAATATCCCATACATGGGCACTGATTAGGGAAAAACATTAAATTCCACTTGATTTAAGCCGCATACTAAAAGAGACTCTAATAGGCTAGCTCGAGGGGAGGATCATGTAATATCCCTCAATAAACTTGTAAATATTCTACTTACTTTTCTTAAGATACTTGGTAGAATGTGGGCCCATGTTAGGGGCCTAACATGAACATGTGATGAGGATAAATGTTTTATTTTTCATTACTAGATATTTCATACATTCAAGCCATGAAAATTATATTGGGAAAACATGGTAAATGTGAGTTTCACTTACCAAACAATTGGAAGACAATTGTTCCTCCCCCTAGCGATAAGTTTTCTCATTTAGGGAAAATGAAGCCATGAGGGTGAGAGAGGAAAGAACCTAACAAAACCTTGTGAACATGGAGCCTTGTTGTAGGGGGCTTAAGACAAGAAATAAGATTTGTAATCTCGATACCCTCATACATGACATAGTTCAAGGAGACGAGCCACTGCCATAAAAAGGGAATTCTTGAGTTGGTTTCCTAGTGGAATTACAAACTGAACCATGTGTGGTCAATGACAAACCTAGGCTAGACCAGGGAAAATTTTAGGGGCTAATATTCGTAAGTGTGCTAATTTTCCATTCTTTTTCAAAAAAACAGATTCGCTAATTTCCATTTTTTTAAATGATTTACACAAAATTTTATAATATAAAATTATTTCACCTTAAAAATTGCCAAAATTTTATTTAGATATTGTATAAAATTATTAGCAATTACAATTTTTACAAAAATATTGTCAAACATTTTATAGATTCCATTTGATGGACTACAAGATTCAATAAGGTTTTTAAACTTTAAGAGAAATTTCCATCTTTTAAATTTTCCATGGGCTAGACCTAATATGGTTAGAGAAGTCTTAGGTGGACTTAGTGTCATCATTGTCAAGGAAAACTTCTCTGGAAGTGAAGTGGCTAAGGAAAAGTCTTGGAATAGGTTAATGTTTATCATTGGTAAGGTGGAACATTCTATTTCCCCTTGTGATTTTCATGGCATCCTAAACTGGTTGAACATATAAATGTTATATATATGTTTTCTTTTATATGTATTGTTTCATTTGAGATGTGATGTTATTATTTAATTTCTATGTTGAGACTCGTTTTTGGTGGTAAATGTTATTGTAAATAAATATAAACCTATAATGTTGGAATACCTATTCTTAATGTTGAACTAAATCAATATTCAGGCCAGGTTGGGGGAGTTCTAAGAGCTCAGTGATAATTTTGAGTTCGGGATAGGGGTCTCGAGAGGGTAGGCAATTCTTGAGAACAGACCCACTCAAGTTACTCCAAACTAAACAAAATACTAAAGGGGTTGACTTTATCCCTAAAAGACTGTTTTATTTATATACATGTGTATATCATGCAAATACTATCCTATTTATATGTATGTGTATGTCACATAATACTATTCTATATAAAATTATATACAAAGAAACATAAGCTTGGAAATATGTATAGAAATGTAATAAAGAATCATGAACTGTATTGTCTTTTGTAAAAGGAAAGAAAAAACTTATGTAGTAAAAATACTACATAACTAAAAATTACAAAGCATATGAACAAAGAGAAGGATATAATATAATATATATAGAATGATAGAGAGAGAGAGAGAGAGAGAGAGAGAGGAATTAACCTGGCTAAATTTAAATAACTAGGTGTAACCATACATCAGTGCTATTAGATCAAAAACCATCTACACATAAGGCTAATACAATGAAAATGAACAAACAATGCCATAAGTCCCTGTTGATCGGAAAAAATGTCCTTCATCAACATTAGGAGAGACCACCCAGTCGAGAACTTAAAGCAACTCCTTTTCCATTGAATATGGTTATGGGTCCAGTTACCCTATCATCTAAGACTAACCTAAAAATAATATAATACTTATCTAACCTAAACTAACATTTAGTCTATCCACATAATACTATGTTACATTTCGTTTATATCGATCTTTAAAGATGTAAATAAAAAAACAAATATCAAGATAAAGGCTTGATCGATTTAAAAGGTTGATCAAACCACCATTAAATGATTTATTTTCCTCTTTAAAAGAGGTATTGGTGAAAACTTAGATGTAAATGTAGAACTAATCTAAAACATGAAAACCTATCTCAAACTAGAATGAGATATCCCTCTCCCAATCTAAGAGAAAATAAAATAAAATAGGGGGAATGACCGGTTTATGAATGAATCCAGAATTAATATTCGATTATGAATTTCAAAACAGTTTGTAAACTCATAAAAGGTTAAAACAACTATTTAAATGAATCTACTTTAATAAATAGTTATTAAGGTAGGTCCACCTACAAGCTTGAATTCATATTAAACATAATTCATTATAAAATTTGTATTAATAAAAAGAAATAGTTCATATCAATTAATACACATAAAAGAAAAATACACCTCTAAATGAATAATAAATAGTTATCATTCACCACAACTATAATTCAATAAATTAAGTATGAATTTGATCTCATTTTGTGTCATCGATATAGCTCGTACAACATATCATAATGTGAATCAACAATAGTGTTAGATACACTCTACTTAAAATGTAGATCAAAACTAATTATAAAAAATTGACAAGAATATACAAATTTAACATTCTAGTATTAGTGCACAAGAATGGAAATTTATTAAACAATGTCAAAGCTTATTACAAAATATGTGGTCCTCAAGTAGCTTAAACCCATCATCACATTACCTGCAATAGTGCTAAGCAATGAGAACAAAGCCAAAAACCCTTTGATTTCTCTATAATTAGCCTTTCTGTACATAACAATAGTGTTATTGAACAAATCGAAGAACTACAAAGAATACCACCCGAGTGAATCACGACCTACCTGCACCTCCTTGAAGAAGAGGGCATTTATACAAGATTTACTAAGTTAAGAACCCCCCTTATATCTGTCAAGAATAGATCTATAGGTTTTCTTCAGCAGAACAAAAATAGATTGTTTTAGTTGAATGCAGGTCGAATTGCCCAATTTGGTTTGCACAGATAACAATGATCTCGCTTTTTCCAAATGGATAGGAAGAATTTATCGGCAATGTAATTGTTATTCAACTAATTCAACACCATATTTACTAATTAAGAAATATCTTTTTCGACCGAGAGGAATTACATTGGTGATTGATATGTTCTCACAATCGGCCTTTAATCGGAAGTCAAACATAAAATAGAATTATATTAAATAGTTCGATTTTTTTATTAAAATAGAGAAACCTAGATTAAACTATAGAAATGTGTTAAACTATATTTATACCAAGAGACCTTTTTAAATTAATTAAGTGTTTTTTACTTATACGTGGCAAGAGTTGAGTGGTATTAAGCGTAAGCTCATTGAAACTTTTAAAATGAGACAAAATGAAATAGTTGCAATATTGGGCGGCTCTGATATGGAGCGGATCTAATATCACATTAAAAAACCTTTAATATTTTTACCGAGGCCATAATATTGGAGGTTTTGTATCTGCGATTTGATATGGGGGGTTCAAAAGAGTGATAGCTAATAGGAAGTTTCTATATGGATAGGAGGGCTTTACCAAAGAGTCAGAGGATTGGGAAGATCAAAGATTGGAAATATGAGGATATCGGAGTATTAGCGATCATGACCATAAAAATATCAGAGATCGGAGGGATATGATTATCATAAGTCGGAGAGGCAAGGTGTATCGACATACCAACGGTTTGGCATATTGAAATATTGGAATATCGGAATATCGGCAAGGAATCATATCGGAGTATTGGCGAATGTTGTTATCATATTTTTTTAAATATATCTCAACAGGAAATCCCCGATGTGCATTACCTCTAATATGCAGGAGCAGAGGCGATGATGTGGAATTTGGATAATTTATTCAAATAGTTTATTATCATAGCTTTTATGGCCTATCCAATTTATAATATATGTTATTGAAAGGTTCCACATTACTATGATGGATCAAACTTTGGGTATCAAAAATTTCCAAAAGGATTCTTCTGATATCAAAGTATCAATGCCAAAAATATCTTATATATATTTAAACAATATGGTACATTGGTTAATGATTAAGGGTTAAATCCTATGCACACATCTTGGTCTCAAGGACTATTTTATTCATTAATCTAATTAATTAAGATGTTAAAAAAAAAAACTTGTTTACAAATTTTATTCACAAACAAACTTAATGAAATTTATGCAAGATATAAAATTAAAATAAGTTTAAACAAAAAACAAAATAGATTTCAAATGAAACAATCACACTCAAAGTCTACATGCAATGCAAAAAAGGGTCCCGATGTCTTATTATGGTATATAATAGTCCCATAAGGGATTATAATAATATTAATATATATATATATATATATATAAAAGGAAGTTGTACTTAAGGATTTGGTATTATTGTGCAACATGCATAATGTGATAGTTCATAAACCATAAAGAATTCAAACTCCAAAGGCCGAAAATAATAATATATTTACAGTCACAACCCTGTAATTAATCAAGGTGACTCCTGTAAAGTCGAGGATATAATGTCTTCTATTATCTGAAAAGGAAAATATGGGATGATGCATTTAAGGGTTTTGTCATAGGGCAACATCATCCCTTCTAACATCTTGGTAAATCCCTCAAGAAAAATGAAATTAAAGATAGCAAGAACATGTACCATAATATTTAAGCTCTAATGTGTTGAGAAGAGCATGCCACAAATCCAACAATGAATAAGGTCTTATGGGTAGAAACATTAACATGTAGGCCACTCAATCGATAAGGTAAATATTGAAACTGTGTAAATGGTGAAAACTTGGAGCTCTAAGAAAACAAGAATAAGAGGAAACTATTATGTATACCTGTACTTGTACAACACAATTCAGTTGAAAGGGAGGTGGCCTAAAAAGATAGAGAAAATCATAAGGAAATGACCTAATCAATGATACAAATCAAGTAAATAGAACATAACCCTCATAATTTGATATACCTTCGACCTATGTAGTAGTAGAGCTATGTCTTAGATCTTTGAAGAGGGACAACATCGTGACTATGTCAATTAGTCTCCATGAACTACAACAGAATGACCATAACTTGTCAACTTCTCTTAAGGGGAAAAACTTGGTTGGATGTGAGAAACATTCTTAACCAGGGAAGCAAACATGCAAAAGAAAGGCTTCCTAATTAATGTATGAAGTAATTACATGCATTATTATTGTATATCCACCAACCGAAAAGAGTAGTAGAGGAAAAACCTCTCTAGGGTTAGATGCAAACATTTCAGAGCTCGTTAGGGTGTCAAGAGGCACAAATGAGAGTGGAAAGTGGTAGAGGATTGAGATCGTTAGCATAACAATATTCCCAGAGCATGCATCATCAGATCAAAACCCTAAACTTGCCACCATTGTAATGTGATCTCATGGCACAAAAATATATAACCATGGAACTCCATAACCATAAAAAACGTTAACCACAACTAATGTAAACAATTCAAGGTTATATTCAAATGTCACCCAAAACCCTTAGTTTTGTAAGCAGAGGGGGCTTATATTTAATAAAAAAATATGACATATAATAAGTTTCAACCATGATATATAGCCTAAATCACTAATGCAACAGATAATTATGCCGATAGGAATATTATTGTGAGGTTGTTGTTGGTGACACTATTGAGATTTGTCATCCTTAATAGGTGACGAATCTCAATAATGCCCCCATACGAGGACTCACTTTCCATAAAACTAACAACTTTATAATCATATAGAGTTAGAATTTCAAGTATTAAATTTTTGTTTATGCTCTCAACTTAGGTTTGCAAAGAACTAAAATCTTTGTTCTCGTTAGATTCTAACTCTAACAATGGATCCCAAGTTAGAGGACAAAACAACTAAGAAGAAACCCATTGTAGAGAAATCTATAGCTGCAAAGAAGAAACCAGCTCTAAAGGCCAAGAAAAAACTGCCAATGGAAAACAAAGACAAGAAGGGAAAGAAGAGGCATAATAACATTGAGATCTACAAGATCTATATCTTCAAGGTCTTGAAACAGGTTCATCCTGATATCAGAATTTCCAATAAGGCCATGGGAATCATGAACTCCTTCATTAATGATATTTTTGAGAAATTGGTGAGTGAGGCATCAAAGCTCACCCACTACAACAAGAAACCTACTATTACCTCTTCGGAGAAATTGGCGAGTGAGGCATCAGAGCTCACCCACTACAACAAGAAACCTACTATTACCTCTTCGGAGATTCAGAGCATTATTTAAGGCTTCCATATCCATGGGAGCTCGCGAAGCACGTTGTTTCAGAGGGTACAAGGGTTGTTACCAAGTTTTCCAATGCTTAAATTTGGTATTTTTATTTTAATTGAATTGATTGGTGTATTTGGACACCAACTCTTCTTTGGAACTTTGAACATGTTCCTTGGCTTAATAATTTTTTTCTTGTAAAAATTGTTTTTTAAGGTTGGAGGAAACAACCATGAAATGGCTAACTAGTGTCCGGGTTTTTTTTATAGGATTTGAAGGTTGGGTTATTGTGTGTTTCTCAAGATTTTTTCTAAATCCCATCTGTGTTGAAAACTTCAAGAAACCCTAACCTTTTATTTAGTAAGGTTTTTAAATGGTTGAAAATTTCATGGAAACCCTAATCATTTAGGTGGCAAGGGCCACAAACTGCAGTAATGTTATAGTGCTCATTTTAAAATACTTTTGATAACCTTTTACCTTATCTTCCAAGGCATCTGTTTTTGTGTATTTTTAAAACAAATTCGTTAAACGATGTCTTTTTTGATCTAATGTAGCACATATTTGTTTTTTCTTCTTAACATTGAATTGAAGCTTTTTGGATATTCCTTTTTGTAATTATTTGGATGAGTTGTGTATTCAAGTGTTGACCAGAGGAGTGGTTGGTGAATCTTATTATCATTATTGTGGTCAGTACATTTATGGAATGGGTTTGAGAATTTGGCCCTATCCTTTCTTTGAGTAATATATTTTTTGTAGGATGGTTTAATTGATTGAGTGAATCTTTCTACTAAGCCTAATCCTTCTAAGTTTTCCTAATCCTTGTTGGAGTGGTGGAAATTACCTCTGATTTTCTTCAGGATTTCCATCTAAATGAATGATTCAAGTGAAAGTTAATACCTTTGTTTGTGATATCTAACCCCTCTGAGTAGAAGCAAAATATTGATCAGCTGGAATTGTATAAATGTTCCCTTGTAGTGCAGAGTTAGTTGTTTCTAGGATGCTTTCCAAGATTAATTTTATATTGATTCTGCTTTTATATTTTGGAAGGTAGAAGCATAGTAACATTTTACAAAAACTAAAATATTTCTCACAACTCTCATCTTATTTATGCATTAAACCTCGTTTTATGTGTTTAATCATTGGCTGTAACTAGGAATAGTTCAATTTAATGCGATGATTATCTAAGGCTTATTCCTGCTACTCGCTCTAAATGGGAATTGCTTATTTTAATGGGTGACTTGAATATATTGGGGTTTTCAATTTAACCTTGGTTGGGAAGGTTGTTATAATGGTTTAAATAACCTTACCCACATTTTATGAATGTGGCTTTATACTCAAATATTCAATGGGTATGGTCAGCTATTTGATATGTAGCATTTTCAAGATGGTAAAGCTCCAAGAGTTATAGTGTTTAATATGGTTAGTGATGCTTCTCTTTTGTAAGGAGATACACATAAAACAAACCTAAATGCTTTTATGCCAATTTGAATCTACATTGTCTGGAGTAGTAAGGACAAATACATATTAATTTCTTTTATGCTGACTTGAAACTACATTTTCTAGATTAGAAAGCCAAAATATAAGATACATTGGCATTTATTTTTATGCACTCATTGTTGGACTTCAAATTTTCATTCTCTATACCAATATTTTCAATAGGTTTAGCCAAGGCACCTTTGTAACTATTGAGGGTACATATTTAAAATCTAACATTTTAAATTTATTTTAACACTGGAACTTTCTATTCTTAAACAAAACTTTGCAAGGTAAATGTCACTCTCAACCTATGGAAGCCCTTGTGTTTCTATGTTCGTGACCTTTGACTATAGCTTCATATTATCTTTCTCATGGGAAATCATGTGGGTCGCTAAGGCAGTGTCATGAGTGCTCTTTCCTTTTGAATTCCAAGCCTAGCACCATCCTCGGTTTTAAATTCTAAGGTTTCAGAAAACTACAAGTTGGATATTTAATATTTAATTTAGGCCTAGTCATGCTTACATTCACATTTTTTGTTTGCAAATTTTCTTTTTTTTGTTATCAATTTTTGGCTACATTTAAAAATTTTCTTCATCCTATTAAAAATAGAGGTACGCACAAAAAGAAACAATTTTATTATTGTATTTTCTAAATCACACAGATACAACACATATTTATGGTGCTTGTGAGATCCAACCAAAAATTATTTTGTCTCACTGGTCTTCATCAGAAACTCTACCCACTTTGTAGTCATCTAGACTCCATTGTTTCCTTCTCCACATCTTCGAGATTACCTTATGACTCATTTAAAGTACACCTCGTTCTGACCATTCATGATGAACTTTGAAAGATCAACAATATTGATGACTCGATTTGTTGGGGCTTCCGCTATAAGAGTTGTCAAGTGACGAACCATCGTATGGACCAATCACCATCTGTCAGATATTTTTCTTTCGTCTATCCATCATTTGTTAGGCAAATGGTTCAAATATTGAATGTGGTCGAAAAATGATCTAACAAATTGACCTACTTGGCACACATGGATCTCATTCTGTAACCTGTAGTTGTTGTTTAGGGGTTTTCGAGTGCAAAAAACCCAAACCATAACAATATGTAGACACAATTAAACTCTTGATATGTTTAGGGGTTCCCAAGCACTAAGAACCATTGATTTAAATTATGTTATACTGTACAACGATTGGTTCTCCACCAAATATAGCTTAAAAAAAATAAAAATAAAAACATATCAATACAGACTTCTCCTCGTGTCAATTCGTTAGTGGGTGCAAACTTTACAATTGAACCACAACGATTTCTCCTTTAAGAGAAAGCTCAATTATGGCTATAAACTTGAATGGGCCACCAGATTTATGCACAGAACTTGGTGGCTTCTTTTCATGCAGTGGTACACAGACAATGGCAAGCATGCAACATATACGCTCAAAACAAACGTTTCTCCACATAAATTGCTAGTTGGTTTTTCCTTGACAGATCCACAAGCCCTCCGGCTGACAATATTCGATTTTAGTGAGTGATCTATGATATAATGTTTCTCTACGACATCCTAGACTGGAGTCATATTGAAAAGAATTTCAGAGACAAAGACAATGATCATACAAAACACAAAAACAAACTAACAACACTCAAATAACAATACATTTAAATTGAGCTATTTACATAAAACAAAACCTCAGATATTTTTCATCTCCCTACGCACTCCCTGGAGGTAGTTAAGCCCATAGAGGATACCATGTTGAAAATAGAGGTACACAAAAAGGAACAATTTTATTATTATCTTTTATAAATCACATATTTATAGTGCTTGTGAGATCCAACCAATTATAAATATAAATACGGATGTTGAGATATTCTCTCAACATCCACCTACAAATATGCAACGAATTCCAAATTATACATGGAAGAATTATCTTCCAACACCTTCCACTATTCTTTTTCCCGAATTACAAATACGTGAAGTGGAAATTCCGGTCATATTTAGAGAAAATCTCGCAAGGATTTTTGTAAATCCAAGTTATAGTTGTTAAACATAAAAATTTTAGGTGTCCTAGATATTTTTGATGGTGTTGAATCCATTTCTACCATTAAAAACATGATTCAAACACTGCCTCTACAAGATTTTTCGAATTTTTTTTGCCCAAATTCCGTCCACTTTTAACCATCCAGACAATTCTGCAGCCTCTTAGAGACTCCTTAAAAATATATGTTGTTTAGAAATCAATACAACTTTTGTTTTAATTTCGATTGAAAATAAATATTATTTTAGACTTGAATTTGTTGTTTTAATATTTGTAGCCTATAAAACGTGCCGATGTAACTTCTCAATATTCTTAATTCTTATTCAATATATTTTTCCGAATATTTGATGTGAGATCTTCACACTCAAGTTTATGAATTTTCAAAGTTTCAATAAAGTACATTGTATACAATATTCGTTTATTTAATTTCTAATTTTGTTAATGTTTCGTTGATTTTCTTGATGTTACCTGTGTATGGAGTTATCTTAGTTATTTGGGTGTGGGATTTTACTTTGAGGGATTTTACATCATTTAAAAAGAAAATGATAAGATATCTCTCACTCCACACATTGCAGTAAATGTTTGTTGAGGTTGATAATACTTTGGAGTCATTGATAATAAACGATGGCATACTAATTTATTTTATTTTTATTACTTTTATTTCTAAAATTTCTTTTCTTTCTATCTTTTGCGGTGGTCCAACACTATTAATTTTATTTTTAATTTTTATTTCTATTACTTTTATTTAAAAATATATATATATCTTTTGTATGGACCCACCCCATCTAACACTCTTAGATGGAATATAAGGCAACTAACTCATGGGAATATTACATTAATTTATACTTATTTTCAAGTGCTTCCAAGTGTGTCTGATTTTCTTGCCAACCTACGATCCCATATTAATTCATAATATTTACTGGAAGGGGAAAATTGGTAATTAATGAATAAATAAAACATAAAGAACAACATCTAAACTATAACCCAGCCAAAAAGTGAAAAACACATTACATTAATCTACACTTCTATTAACATATTTTTACAAGATTTTAATACAAACACTAATCTAATCGTTATACACTACAATGTTCATATCAATGTTCATATCAATACAATGTCGATGCCATTATACACTACAATGTTCATGTCAAGACTCGGGAGGATTTACAATTTCGAACCAAGAATTAAATTACCATTACACATGTATGTCGACCATATATACATAATATATGATGGCCAAAGACGAAAAACTCTAATAATATATAAAAACTACCCAAGAAGGTGAATAATTTTCTACTAGATTTTTATTAAAGTTAAAAGAAAAATTATATAATATGAATGCAAAAGCATGGATTAATTATGAAGAAATATTAATTAAAAAATAAGTTAGAATTTTTTCACAGAAGAAATATTGTAATATATAAAATGCAAATATAATATGTTAAATTATTTGTAACTTTTCTGATTTATTAATATATTTATTTATACAGGTGAAAATAAAATATAGATTATTTTTTATTTATATAGTGACTTTTTAGATTTTATTCGTGGCTTGAGAGGTATCTAAGTGGTAAGCATCTTATCTAGTCTTGGCCATACCAATTTTTAACTAACTGAATTTTTTTAGTATGTCTCCTCCCTTAGCACACTGCACAATCATACATAGTAAGGTTTGATCCTAAGTGGCCTTGCTAAGTAGGCACACCAACCCTTAATTAACTTAATTTTTCTCAACATGTCTCCTCCCCTAACAAAGGGCACAACCATACCCAATAAGATTTGATCCTGGGCTGCCTTGCTAAAGAGGCTCATTCTCAAATTTCGTTACTATAAGATTTGATTATTTATATAATAAATTAAATATAAAATAACTTTTGATTTATAATTATTAGAATAATTAACTAATTAAACATAATTTTATTTTTTTAATTTTTATATTTAAATAAAATTTTATTAATAATTTAAAATTATTTCTAATGATATAAAAAAAAAATATGAAACATAATTTAAATTTTAAAAGTTTCAATTTATGATAAGTTTCTTTATATTCATTTTCAAAATCAATAGGTCAACTCTTCTTTGGAAGAGTTATTTTTTAGCAGACTTTCATAGTACATTCTAAACGCTAATGAAAGATTTTAATTTCGGTTATGATTCTAGCACCGCATATTGTTGAATGAAAGGCTCCCACCCTTCATGTTGGAGAAGGCCTCACTGCTCAACGCAATTTCAATTGCCATTTTTTATAGTTGAAGATCTTTGCACTAAGAGCTTGCCACAGAGCTTATTAGTGTTCTCGGTGAGGTGGATGGTCCCTTTCGCTTTTTGTCATCTCACTGGAGGGTGTTTCTATGATTTGGTAATTTTTTCAGAGCAAAGAAATCACGAGGGGTAAAGACGCTACATTGGCGGAGGCACAAAGGAACCGTGTCTGGTTTTGGAAACCACTTCTCTCAGTTGTTGGAGGGTACCTAAAACGGTCATGGAAACATCAATGTCGAAGCACATTAAGGAACAAGGTATGCACTCTTGTGATAAAGAGTAGAATTATACGAAATTTCAATGTATCGGCAGGAAAAATCAAAAAAATTGAATTGGGGTTTTTTAAATATTGTCTTGATTTAGAGTAAATAAAGTCGAATTCTTGTGCTGCAAGAAAATTCTGGCTTTTTAATGTTAAATCTTATCAAACTCCTTCTGTAGTTTCACCCATTAAATGGTTTTTTGTAGCATGTATCTAGTTTAAATGGTATAATTAGGGCTTTCGCCATAATCCTCTTTCGGATAGTGGTTTTTGGAAAGGCCATAAGTCTATTATTCTAAGGCCACTCATTTAGATGCCCAAATGATAGTATGCAAGTTTCCACTTGCCCTATCTTGTCCCTCTTTTCCACAGTTTGTTCCCTCTGGCCTATTGAATCACCTCCTGGAGCGATGGTGGTATTAGTGGAGTAAATTTTTCTCCCTATCTCATCCCTGTAAAAGTATGGACATTAGGATAGGATACAAATGGTGGTTTTGCCAGGGATGCTATTGTATATGTTGTTGTCAGGGACCAGAGTCATAACCAGATTCGTAAGTGGTTTTGGGTTTCACTAGTTTTTCGAGGAAGGAGTGCCTACTAGATTCTGCTTACACATTTTCTTGGGGAGTTTTCAAACCATTTATTATTATAATTTTTTTGAATCCATATGTTGGCACTGGTAGGTGGTGACAGGTGTCCATATCCCATCTCATAGCATGCTACACCTGATGTCTGCCCATGTACCTCATACGTGTAATTACACTGCTTTAGCACAGTTTTGTTATCGACGTGAATTCCAAAACAAGCAATAGATCCAACGGCATTGACTTCCCTTGGGTGGTGAGGGCCAGCTAAGGTGAGGCGTGGGATCTGACACATCTACAGGGGACTAGCAAAGTTTTAAATTCTACCATGACCTTTCTTACAATCGCCATGGTAAATAATTCCTAGGGAATGTACCTGGCCTGACACATTGTATCCATGGCATTGTAGACATTCTAGCGGGTGGTGATTCCCAACTGAGTTGGGACGTGGGATCTGTGGTGACTGTAATCTCTTTCTTTGGTTTGCGAGAAGGCTTTATTCCTTAGTATGTCATCGTACTATTATAAATAATTTTGATGGAGCCCTTTGAGTAAGACACATCACTACAAGAAGATTTTATTCAAGCCACATTGGCGGCTAAGTCACAATGCCACACAAATATGAATACGACATGGAAGTTGGCACATTCCCCTCGGTTGATAACCCTGGGTGATGGATGTGACATGTGGTTTGATGTCGGATTATTGTCTCAGAATAATTTGGAGAGTAAAAAAGGTGGCAAAAGGACAGGTGGTAGAAAAGAACATCCTATAAGGATTACAAATCTAGCACATATCCTCCCTTTTGGTCACGATGTGCTCCTTGATTGAATTACGAGTCTCCAGAAGTGGGTATTAGTAGGAAGGTGGTATTTTTCTGAGATTCAAGAAGCTGAGATGTGACAGTGGTTAGCAAAGAAATAGAAGATCCTACTGGGGTATGTACCCACGGTGGTGAGACTCATGGGAGGGTGGTATAGTTTTCATTTCTTGAACGAAGAGGACCTCAGGAAAATTGCTTCAGTGCCATGGGTCAAGGACCGGAGTTTTTTGGCAATGTACGCATGGTACGTAAGTTTTAATCCTTTGAAGCAGACGCCAAAAAATAAACTCATATGGGTCAAATTGCCTGGATTACCACTGTAATTTTGGACGAAGGAATTTTTACTGATATCGATAATGCCATTGTAAAATTAATATACATAGATCCAAGGTGTTTGGGAGCTAGGGATAAAAGGATTGCTTGGGTCCTTATAGAAAAACACTTTGGTGAGGCTTTTCCGGATCACATAAAATTAAGGTGGGAAAATATTAATCTCACGCGGCATTTGGATTTTTGGGGAACTCCATTATGATGTTTAAACTCTCACCAAACTGGACATTTAATTGATAATTGTGCAAGAAAGAGGAGGGTTGCGATCTTTGAGGGAGAGGAAAGGGTTTCACCAAAGGTCGCAAAAGGAGAACAAGTCGAAGTGTCTATATCCTTGTTATGGTTATGTGAACAAGCACAATGGGAATACTTCAAGTTCAGGTAATTCTAGTCACACAAACCTGATTTTTTATGAACCTTCTCCTCATTATATAAAAAAGATTACTGCTCCTATTCCTAATCAAGTTCACTCCTCATCCTCGACGTCTAAATAGTCAGGTTCCCATATTATTGTCCATCCTTCATATCAAGAACATCCCCATGATTTTTCCTCTCTAATCTTACCTCTGCAGTTGATAATGTCGCAGAACACTATGGCTGATATCCTATCTACCTCATACGATACATACACACAAGCCCAAAGGCTTCATTCTCTAGCCACTTAACCAAATTCGCGAAAAGATGAAGAAAAAGGACCTGCTCAATTTTCTCTGGTATCCTCACCGATTAACTCTGTTAACAATGACCTTGATTTCCTATTTTACAAAGGAAAACTCTCGACCTCAAGTCGCTTACCATCCATAAGCCGAAGGAATCTGTCTCTCTTGTAATAAGTCCATCCTCTACAAGAAATATTACTCTGAGACGTAAAAACAATAGAGGTAGCAGACACTTTAGAGGCCGCCCACACCAAACTCATACTACCTTAACAAATTTGCCATCTCTTATTGAAATTCCTATTTCCTCCCCCATTTCTCCCAGGGCACTTAGAGCATGTATGCCCTCCAATAAGCCTAAATGAATTCTATCCTTTCATTGAACATCAAGGTTTTGGGGCCCATCCAAAATTCCTTGCTCTAAGAGACCTAGTTCATTCATCTAAGTCCAGTATAATTCTCATTCAGGAATCCATGCACTCTGCAACCCAAACTATTTATTATTTCAGGAGGATGTTTCCCTTCTGGTATATTGTGGAAACTGATACAATAGGCAAATCAGGTGGTCTTGCTATTTTCTGAGATCTAAGACGGGAAAAATTAAAGGCTTTTTCATGGTCGGTGAGCATATTTATGCTTGGTTATATGAAAGGTATTCCGGGAAGATCGCAAATTCTTAATGTATATGCTCCTTATAAGGAGAGGCAGGTTTTTGCGATACTATCGAGGAATCAGGGATCCTTAATTCACCCTCTCTAATTTTGGCAAGGGACCTTAATTGTACCTTAGGCATAGAAGAGTTGTGGGGACAAGTTATGGTGGTAGATAAGATGGCTCAGACACTAAGAGAAATTATTTTATTGCATAGTTTAATAGATGTCTACCCACAAAACAATGTCCCCACTTGCGATAATGGAAGAAGTGGAAATAGATACATAGCTAAGGGACTCGATAGATTTATTTTCCAAGAAAATATGATAGATAAGATGGGGGATGTTAGATCTTTAATTATTGAAAAATTTGTATCAGACCATCGCCCAATTATTCTTCACTGGCGCAATGCTGATACAAGAGTGGGTTTTCCTTTCATGTTCAATAGAGTGTGGCTACAAGACTTAAATTTTGATTCCCTTATCCAATTATTCTAGAAGGAAAGAATAAATACAGAGGAAGGCCTCTCATGCACTGAAATCTTTATGAATAAGCTTCGAGTTCTTAAAGCAAAGGTTAAAATATGGGAAAGGAAGAAGAAGGAGGAACTGAGAAGGGAGTTGTCAGCTATTGAGGAGGAATTAAAATCCTTGCATAAACAAATGGCCACCCAATCCCTTCCTAACAAAGTAAGGGAGAGAATCCATGCTCTAGAACTAGAAAAAAGGAATATTCTTCAAGTCTTCCTGACAAAGTAAGGGAGAGAATCCGTGCTCTAGAACTAGAAAAAAAGAATATTCTTCAAGTTAGAGAGATGACTTGGAGATTGAAAACCAGAGCATTATGGATTAAGGAAGGAGATAAAAATACCAATTTATTTCATCATTTTGCTAGTTGTAGAGGAAAACAAAATGCAATCTAGAAGATGAATGATGGTGAAGGAAACAATTATAATAAGCAATCGGAAATTACATTTTTGGCAGTAACATATTTCAAAAAAGCATACAGTAGAGTGGATGTGGTGGATGTGGAATCTCATATATGGGCAATGGATGAATATCCTAAAATGTTTAATGAAGAGGACAATATGGAGTTGTTTAAGGAGGTTAAGGAGGATGAACTGAATTAGGCTATTAAATTAATGAAAGGAGATAAAAGTCTAGGTCCAGATGGATGGACTGTTGAATTTTTTGCTCATTTCATAGACATCTTCCAGGAGGACCTGCTATAGATTGTTGAGGAATCAAGGACGAAATGCTACATACACCCTCATCTAAACTCAACATATATCTCCCTTATTCCAAATAAATCAGAGGCAGAAACCTTTGTTGATTATCGGCCAATATCACTGTGCAATCTAACATACAAGATTATTTCGAAGATAATAGCAAACAGACTAAAAGTATCCTTATCTAAATTCATCTCACCTCAGCAACATGGGTTTCTAAATAATAGAATTATCCATGATGCAGTGGCTTCGCACAAGAATTCATGCACAACATTAAGTCAAAAAAGTTGAATGCAGCAGTAATGAAGGTAGATCTAAAAAAATTCTATGATTGCTTAGATTGGGGATACCTTAGAATGGTATTGTACAAAGTAGGAATAAACTCAAATATGGTAGAATGGATCATGGTTGCGTATCTACAGTTCATTATGTAGTTATAATCAATGGATACCCATCCAAGTTCTTTGCAGCAGGTAGGGGACTTAGACAAGGATGTGCTTTATCCCCCCTTCTTTCTATCTTGGTGATGGACAGACTTAGTTTGAAAATAAAAAAAGCTATGACAAATGGTGTAATTGAAGCTCTAAAAATCAGTAGTAGTGTCACTGTTTCCAATAGCTTTTTTGTTGACAATATCTAGCTATTGGATATGAGAAACAGACTCAAATGGGATTCTTTATCTTTAATCATAAAAAAATTTGGGAAGGACACAAGTCTTGTACAAAATGAACAAAAATCCATCATTCTATATAGATCATGTAACAAGGATGATATCAAATATATCAAGAATTATTTAGGGGTAAATGCAGAAAGTCTAGACAATGGTATGAAATATTTGGGGTATCGACTAAAACCAGGATGCTATAAAAACACTGATTGGATGTGGTTAGTGGAAATATTTTATTCCAAGATTAAGGGATGGGAATATAGATGCTTCAATGGGAGGTCGCATCATCCTCACACAGTTAGTTCTTACACAACTGGGGATTTATTGGGCACACTTATTCCGCATTCCACAAATTATAATTAATCAAATGAATCAAGTAATGGCAAGTTATATTTGATATGGTGCTAGAAAGAGATGTAAATATCATTTGGTTAAGCTGTAGAAGGCCACTAGACCAAGAATTTTAGGTGGATGGAGTGTACTAAATCTAATTTTTTTTGGATGGGCAGTTATTCTAAAATATTTATGGAGGGGCATCAACAATAAAGGTGGAAAGGTGATCAGATCCAAACACATAAAGAATAAGAATTTTTCCTTTTGGTTCAAACAAGGAGCAATTGAGAATAAATGTGGTTCCTAGATATGGAATAGTTTTATGAGGATCAAGTGCATCCTTTTTCAAAACATATTATGGTCTTTTGGATCTGGTATTAGAATTATGGTGGGAAAAGACTACATTATTGGAGCAGGAGAGGTGCCACCTGGATAGTGGAACTAGTACACCATATGAACAGAAGAGGCATTTATATCTTCAGCCAATTGATCTGTGATTGGAATGGTAGATTTCCTATTTGGTTTGACTCTACCCAACTGAACCTTACTAGTCAGTACAAATTGGATTGGATACAGTTTGTTAAAACTGTAAAAGAGGCGGGGATATGTTATGACAACAAACAAGATTGCATGGCATGGGTTGATAAAAAGAAGAAAACGGGAGAGATAGAGGTGGCAAAATCCTATCTCAAAATATGCTTGAAGGAACTAGAGAATGTGGAATATTTTTGGTTTCACAGTTATTTGCAAGTTAATACTCCAGTAAAAATTGTAATTTCCTGTGGCAGAATAAGAATCTCACATGGGAAAATTTACAAAAAAGAACCATCATGGTCTTAGGATATGTTATATAATGTAGAGGATAATGAACATTTATTTTTACATTGCCATAGATTTGTTAGCATTTGGAAACACTTCACTACCAAGTTGCAGATTCCATTCATACAACTGAATACAATTGAGGAGTGTTTAAAATGGGGGAGCACTCAAAGCAAAAGTAGGTGACCGCTCATTTTGGTTGTTTTCTAGGAAATCTGGAAAGATAAAAATCAACTAATTTTTGGTTCTAATATAAGGGGAGAACATGTAATCTATGAACTCATAGAACAGTGAGTTATATCAAATCAGAATGATGATATTAAGGAAAAAAGGAAGGTGGAAAAGGGCAAGTTTGCGATCACCAACCATCAGCCGGGGTTTCTTGATGGGGCAGCTCAAGGAGGAAGATGTGGGTGTGGAATCTGGATTAAGATATCAGAAGAACAAGAGTTCCAGATTTAATGGAATGTGGGAGAGGGAACAAGTATGAAAGCAGAAGCTATAGCTTTATGGGGTCTACTATGGTTAATTAAATACTTGGATATCCCTCAAATACAAATTTATGGGGATTCCAAAAGTATGATAGATTATGTTAACTGAAAGAATAACATCCTACAAAATTCTCTACAAGGCTGGCTGAGGCTTATAAAAAGTATATGGAATACCCTTGAACATTCCTGCATTCACCTTATTAGCAGGGTTCACAACAAGATAGCCCATGAATTGTCAAAGAAAGGATTACTAGCCATAGAGGATGGTATGTATATTCCAATAAAAATAGAACCAGTCAAGAAAGAAGTAGAAATCCTCAAGCTGGGGGATAGACCACTGAAGATCTCCAAAAAAAATGCAGAACGCCAATGCAGATATGTTCCATAAAAATCTTTTGTATTTTTGTTAAAATTTTGTACATTTTTGTATTTCCTTTTATATAGAAAAGAAAGAGCCATGGATACTTAATGTAGGAATATACAAAACATGAAAATAATTCCAGATACATCTTAGTTTAACAGCTCACATAGTGAATAACTGTGATATACTGTGGTTGAGGCTGAGCCTATATAGATATATAGGCATTGGTTTATATTTAGCAGACAGTTTCAAATATCTGAATGATGAATTTTTACTCCTGTAGTCAAAATGTGAAAATCACTGGATTTATGAGGAAGATCTGTCTTTCATATATGTACTGTTTTAAGCCTAGTATAAAACAGATGGTGATAAAAAAAATAAATAAATAAATAAATTTCAAAATTAATCACATTAAAAGTACTTATCTCCTTATCTACTTTGTGATTTCAATTATTAATCCTTTGCTCTTCTGACACGTAGAGATTTCAGAAGTTTATATCCAAGCCATCCAATCCAGGTTGATATTCGGAAGAACACTTTGAACGAAAAGATTCTCATCCATTGTACCTTTCTGGCTGTAGAGGAAACGAAAAGTCTTATCTCAGAGGACTTGACTCAAAAGATTCTCAGACATTGTTCCATTCTGACCGTAGAGGAAACCTTCGAAAAATCTTAACATTATCTTAAAAGAATTATGTGTACATCTACAATTTGTATGTAATAGTGCTATCTCTGCCCCTTCGAATTCAATTTAGCCATCTACGTGTGCGCACGGCATCGCGCCATTGTTAAGATCAATGAGGTGCGGAATCTCTTTTTCGTTTGTCTGTACATGTCGGGTGTGATAATGGGGTAAGAAATCCTGTAAATTCTTATCAAATAATTCCAACGAATCTCGATTGTTCTCTGTCTCGTCGCATTCTACAGTTACATTTATCTGCTGGGAAGATAAGAATGCATCAGGATCAAACGATAAGGCCATTTGGTTGCTTAACAAATAATGCAGTTAATAATACTGATATGTTAATATTTCACGTGTTAATATTTCTAAAATGGAAAATTTTAGGAGCCGATAATATTCTTATGCCAATATTCCTTCACATGCCAATATTCCTATTATATTCGGACCAGTTTGAAACAAATCAATAAGCAATGTACTCGTATATTAAATTTTTGAAGTTGGCGAGGCTTTATATAGTGCATAAGCTGCGACCAAGAAGCATAGGGAAATCTAAGAGAAGTGTCAGATATTGTCTTCAGACGTATTTGCAGACCTTCCGCCAATTCAGGTAACGGGGCTTTATCCTATTCGAAAAAAGTAGAAAGGCTGAGTAACTGTCTTTGAATTTCAGATAATCTGTCCATGAATTTCAGTTAAAGGGTATATGTGTTTTTTTATCTCACAGAAACAAACGTTTATTCCACCTGATCCGTCTTCTGAGATAATTTGAGAGTCATCAATAAAATGGCCGCGGGACGAGGACACGTGGAATCAATTGATACAACTGATTGGCAACCGGCGAGTTTGCCAGCAGTGAGAATACAGCTGCCAGGTGGTTCGAATGAACTTTTGATCGGAGTCATGACTCCCAAGCCTTCTACAGGTCCTTCCTCAAGTCTGTTTGAGGTACTGGAAAATGCGAGTGTTAGCATTCTCTGTTCTCGTAGATCCTTCAACAACGAGAGAGTTCTTCATAGCATCCTAGTCTCGGTAATATTTATAACTGTAGATTCTTTCCTCAACCATTCACGTATTGTGCTAGTCAATCTCATGGTTTCTTCACAGAGTAAATCAGTTTAGCATCAATGCTCATCTGAAAGTGTTCTTTGTGGTGTAAATAAATGTAAATGCATGTTGTTTTCTCTTTTTTCCTTCGCAATTTCGTATCAGTCAGTCAATAAATGCATCGCCTTTTTTATTCTTTCACATTAGTCTTAGTTTTTCTAGATAATTTAGGATGAAAGTCAATTTAGATTCAGATTTTTTTGGGACTGGTTTTTGTGTTTTCTAAATAAGGTATTCTCGTGATTTAAATAATGCATTGATCTTATTATTAGTTCTTCCATTTGCTCATGGCATTAGGATTTCTGGTTTCGGGCAGAATTGTATAGTTTTCCGTTTTCGAGGTTAGGTAGGAAATGGCTAATGGACAAATCTGATCAATGTTTTGCCTGAGTAATTTTCGAAGGGGTTGTTCCGACTCAGCTGTATTGATTCAAATGTTAGTTATATGGATAGGATGTAGTGGTAATGTAAGAAGAGTAAATAATATTTATTTTAGGATAGTTTATAATATAATTTTAAGATTTTTTTATGGATTTAGCATATTTGAAAGCTTGACAATTTTTGGAACACTCAAACTATATAAATTAAACAATTTAATTTAATTTTTTTAAATCAGATTTTGATTAATTAAACAGGAAAATGGTGAAAACATCATTTAGTCTATAAATTAAATTAGACCAGGTTAATTTAAACTTCCCCGTGGTTTTTTCACTGAATGACCTTGGTGGTTTTTGATATGATTTACTGTTTTTACAGGTGCCATCTGGCCTGGATATAGACGACCTGAAAGGCAAGCTCCACAGTTGGGCTGCCAACTAAAAACAGGTGCCATCTGAGCTGGATATAGATGACCTGAAAGGCAAGCTCCACAGTTGGGCTGCCAACTGGGCTGAATAGAAATAGAAGACATTTTGGATTTTGAATGGACGTCCACGATCATCAGTATAAGTTTGTTAATAGGGTAATCGTTTTTATCAGTTTAACATAGGGCCATATTTATCAGTTTATCACTTTCTCTTCTATTCTGCAACCGAATATTGCGGAGCGTTGAGGTCGCCAGAACGAATTTTCATGTGTGGTTTATAAATCTTAAAAGCCAGGTTCTAGTTGTAAAAAAGGTTTGAGTGAATAATAGAAGTTGATGATCTAGAAAGTTTCATATCTATGTAGTGCCGGTGCTTCTCACGTTCCGGAATAAACTCTTGTATAAAGAAGTCAGCCTTCGAATATATATAGCTATATATTTCATACACTGTAATGCAAACGAATGCTTTGAGATACAATGTCAGGTAAATATGCTCTAATATTATACGTTTACGTTTTTCTCCTGCGTGTATATGGACATTGCTTTTCAGGCGAGTCACAATTTTAGAAATTGATTTGTCTTATTAGTTTAACTTTGAGTAATGTAATTTTTAATATTTAATTTTTAAAAGTAAATATGAATAAAAAATTAGTTTTTAATTGTACTGTAAATTGGAAGTTTTATTAAGTTATTTAAAAATAAAATCTATTATTTTCTATTATTATTTATGTTTTCTTATGAATAAAATTTTAAATGTCTATACTTATTATTGGTTACTATCCAATAAAATTTATCTAGAGGAGTGGAAGGTATTAAGCTACCAAACACTTGTTTTTTCTAGAAATTGTTTTGACTACAATTAATATATTATACCATTATTAGAGATGGTTTCTCAAGGTAATGGCATGTAAGTTAAAGAGAAAATGAACTTATGTAAATGATCCATTTTGGACATCTATCAGATAAGGAGTAATTTCATTCTATGTTAGTGGGATATATAGATATCTAAATATTTGAATATTATCGAAATCTATAATTGATATTGTAACACTCCTACCACCCCTTTATATTTTCTTGCGTTGCTAGAGGTGTTACCCATTGTTTTAACTCAACCTCCAAGGTAAGTTACAAAGATGGGATTGTCAAATTCTTCCTCTTTCAAAATTTTCCCTCCTCAAGAGCTTTTAAAATTTTATATCGATGTGAGTCCCAAATCAAAACTTACAATGATTTGCATTGCCACTAGCAACATCTGAACATTATCTAAAAGAGAAAGGGTAATGGGAGGTGAGCAGTGGGAAGAGTTCTCCAACAAAGATTGTAGTGGTTTTCATCACAGGTGGTTTCCCATTTCAAACCCCTCCCCTCTATTGGAAATATTTTGTTGGAGTGGTTTTCATCGCAGGCAATTTCCCATTTCAAACCCCTCCCCCCTATTGGAAATATTAATCCCAACCACCGCCTTAAAACAAGGTGAAAACCACCATACTTCCCTCATGTAATGTTTTGAGGAGAAGTAGAGTGTTGACAATTCCTCAACACATATTAATCCCAACCACCACCTTAAAACACAGTGACAACCACCATACCTCTCAGGCATACTTACCTAGTCCTCCTCCTAGGCATGCTTGCCTAGTGGAAGGACTAAAGTTTTGAACAGAAGTACATCGTTGACCATTCCTCAACACATATTAATCCCAACCACCCCCTTAAAACACAGTGACAACCACCATACTTGCCCAGTGGAAGTTCTGAGCAGAAGTAAGCTTTGAGTTCTTAGCAGAAGTACAACATTGACCATTTGGTGGCTTGGGTGCAGGCGATATGGATAGCCTTTCAAATATGATTGCAATTTCTTCAATATCAGGCCAAATCCCCCCCTCTATCTCAATTGGCATATCAGTCATTTACAGTTAACTGACAGCCTCATGGATTCTCCTCTGATCGCTCCAACACTTGTCATCGACAGTATTTCTCACCAAAAGCCCTTATTCTCTACTGAGACTGTAATTCCAAAGGAATTACCCAAAAACACTATCCTTCCTTTTAAACAAGAGAAAACGCATTTATAACGCAATATACATGATCGGCGGGGTTTTGTTCCAAAAGAAAAAAATACACTATCGGCTCTTTAATATTCCAAACTATGCATTAGAACACAATTTAACACTATCAGCGGACTTTTATTACAAAAGGTCGGAACAATACCATCGGCATTTTAATATGATGACTCCCTAATGCGATCTGCCACATGGCTATCAGCGATTCCGAAAGTCCATGCCATAGGCTCCTTTCGCTATGACTGCGTGATGCAACAATCTCTGTGGACCCAAAAACTTATCCAACCCACTATATAATATTTCGGGTCCCTACTATCGTGCTTCGGCACTCAACAGTTCTAAAGGTCCCCTCCATGCTCCACTTGTGATATTGCGATATCGGTTCAGACCCGATATAGGTATGAACCAAATACAATAAAGTTTCAAGTCTGGAACTATGTTCCGCCTAAGGAAATATCATGATTTCTCTGTGTAAAATAGAGTTTTGTTTGTGGGACTTAACAATGCACTTAAGAGGCCTGCGCTCACTGATATGAAGGGAAAACTCCCTAACAGGTCTCATATTAAGAGCTAATCGAGAAACAACAATTGAATCTCCATTAATACACACATAACCACACAGAACCAGGACTCATACATATATAAAATACCAATTAACAGAGAATCAATAATTCAAATGAATAGAGAGAGGCCTTGCAAAATGATAATTCTTCTAGGCTCGACCTCCTCCTGAGAGTCCCATTGTTTCTTATTTATAAGTAATAGATAAAACCTTTTTAGCCATTATCCTTTACAAAAGCATGCTTTTACATAGAGTAATTTAAATCATAAAGCTTTGTTACAGCTTATCCATAAGAGATTATATTTTGCATGATTTATTCTTAACTTTATTCCTATCTTGAACTAGAAAGCATGAAAATTGGTGGCTAAAGGACCCCACTCCCATGCCTATAAATTTTTTTTGAATTTTTAAAATATGTTTGAAGATTTTCCCTCTAAGTTGCATGCTCCTGCATCAGACTCCTAAGGAAAAAATTCTTCATGGGCTCCTATCCATGAGTTCATTTATAGAACTGCCCAGTTTCTGTAGCATGTCTTCCATAACCAAAGTAGCTTCAACAGTTGGTTGTCCCTTCCATTTTACCAAATACTGGAAGTAATCTCGTCCCCTTGTCTTCTTAAACACCTTCTTGTCCAAAATTCTTTCTGGCTGCAGTTCCTTTGTTGTGGGTAATTGTTTTACCCAGTCAATCTCTTGGGTATCTTGATCTTGTGTTGTATCACTTTCATTTTCACCTTCATACTTGTATAGGTCTGCAACATTAAAAATTGGTGATATTCCGACATCAGGAGGTAACTCAATTTCATAGGCATTTGCAGAGAATTTCCTCAATACTTTGCACGATCCAATTTTCTTGAACTTCAATTTAGTATACTCCCTTTTTGGAAATGTCTCCTTTCTGAGATGTGCTAAAACCAAATCCCCAACTTCAAAGTTCACCTCTCTTCCTCTCATGTATGCTCTGGTCTTTTATTTGATGTTGCTATCCTATAGTTGTTGCTTCACTTGTTCATGTATTGTCTGCATTTCTGAAGCAAAGTCTTCACCCTCTGCACTTCTCATCTCTTCTTTTCCCAAATTTCTTAACTCAGCTACTCCTCTTGGATGCATTCCATAAACAATATGGAATGGACTCTGTCATGTGCTCCTATTAGGTGAGTCATTATAAGCATACTCAGCTTGTGCTAACACTTGATCCCATTGCTTTAGATGTTCTACAATAAGGCTCCTTAAAAGATTGCCTAAACTCATGTTCACCACTTCAGTCTGTCCATCAGTTTGTGGATGATAGGCAGAATAGAAACTTAGTTTAGTCCCCAGCTTCTTCCACAATGTCCTCCAGAAATGTCCAACAAATTTGGAATCCTTTTTTGAGACAATACTTTTGGGCAACCCATGCAATCTTACAATCTCCTTGAAAAAACATTAGCAACGTGAGAAGCATCACTACTTTTATAACATGGAATAAAGTGTGCCATTTTTGAAAGTCTGTCCACTACAACAAAAATTGAATCATTACCTCTTTGAGTCTTTGGTAAGCCCAACACAAAATCCATACTTACCATATCCCAAGGCCTATTTGGAATTGGTAATGGGATATACAAACTTGTGTTTTGGCTCCTTCCCTTTGCATATTGACAGATTTTGCAAGTTCTCACATACCTCTACACTTCAGATTTCATTTTTAGCCAGAAATAAAATCTGTTTAACTGTTCAAAGGTCTTCTCTACACCAAAATGTCCTGCAAGTCCTCCACTATGTTTTTCTTTAATTAAATTCTCCCTCATTGAACAGTTTGGTATGCACAACTGATTTTTCTTAAATAAAAACCCATCTTGTAAGAAGTAATCCAACCATTTACTCCTATCCACCAAAATAGGATTTTTCCAAACCTCAAATGCCTCTTTAAAATATGAATCAGTCTCATATAATTCCTTAAGAAAATAAAAATCCAACACTTGGATTTGACTCTCTTGAAGCAATACATTTCTCCTACTTAAGGCATCTATAACTTTATTTGACTTTCCATTTATATGCTTCAAAACAAAATTGAAACCTTGAAGATACTCTACCCAGTTGTCATGTTTCTGGTTGAGCTTTGGCTACTGCATTATAAGTTTTGGCGCATGGTTATCTGAATAAAGGATAAACTCCTTTGACATTAAAGAATGCCTCCATTTCTTCAATGACTGCACAACTGCGTAGAACTCCTTATCATAAGAAGAATACTTCTTTTTGGAATCATTTAGCTTTTCACTAAAATAAGCTATTGGTCTATCTTCTTGGCTTAAAACACCTCCAATTGCTTCTCCACTGGCATCACACTTCACTTGAAAAGGTTTGTTAAAATAGGCAGAACCAAAATAGGCTTTTTAGTGATCTTCTTCTTTAACAACTAAAATTTTTTCTCTGCTTCAACAGTCCATTTAAATGGTTGTTTATCCTTCTGTATGGTCTCAATAATAAGTGCATTAGTCTTACTAAAATTCTTGATAAATTTTTTATAAAATCTAGCAAGACCATGAAAAATGCTTACCTCAAAAACACTCTTGGGTGAAGGCCACTCCATAATTGCCTTGATATTCTCTGGATCCATCTTCAACCCTTCAGCAGAAATAACAAAACACAACTACACTAGCTCTTCTTTCATGAATGAACACTTCTTCAAATTCAGCAATAATCTCTCTTGCTACAGCCTTTGTAAGACATAATTCAAATGTCTCACGTGCTCCTCCTTAGACCTACTGTAAACTAATATATCGTCCAGATATACTATTACAAATTTACCAATGAACTCTTTAAGAACTTCATTCATGAATCTCATAAATGTACTTGGTGCATTTGACAACCCAAAACGAATTACTCTCCACTCATGCAATCCCTCATTTTTCTTAAAATCGGTTTTCCACTCATCCCCTTCTCTTATTCTTATCTGATGAAACCCACTTTTATGATCTAGTTTTGAAAAATACTTTGCTCCACTCAAGCAATCCATTAAATCTTCAATTCTAGGTAATGGAAATTTGTACTTGATTGTGATTTTATTAATGGCTCTTGAATCTTTACACATTCTCCAGCCTCCATCTTTCTTTGGACTGAACATTGTTGGTACTACGCAAGGAATCAAACTTTCTCTGATCAGCCCTTTATCAAGCAATTCTTGCACCTGCTTTCTAACTTCTTCATTTTCTATAGGAGTCACTCTATAAGCTACTTTGTTAGATAGACTTGTTTCGGGAATCAAATATATATGATGGTTGATTCTTCTAACGGGTGGTAATTCATTAGGAAAATCATCAACAATAATATCACAATATTTCTCCAACATTTCTTGAATTTCAATGGGTAAATTAGAAACTTTAGTAGAAGTCATTATTACCTTGGGCTTGCAAATTACAACAAAATTTACCTCATTCTCTTCAATCTGCTTCAAGTATTCCTTTCTTCCAAGTAACAGAGTTTTTGGATCAATCTTCTTTCCTAGTACATCTTCTTCTTGCATAGGTAGCAATGTGTGATTGACACCATCCTTCCCAAACTTATAGGTGTTTCTTTTCCCACCATGCATGGCTCCTCTATCACATTGCCAAGGTCTTCCAAGCAATATGTGACACACATCCATTGGAATCACATCACAAACAATTTTATCTTTATACTTGCACACCTGAAATTCCACTTCACACTATTCATTTACTAACAATTGATGTCCCTTTTGCAACCATGACACCTTGTAAGGTGTTGGATGTTTCATTGTCTACAGCTTCAATTTATCCACCACTTTTGTAGAGACCAAATTACTAGTGCTGCCACTATCAATGATCATCTGGCAACATTTCCCTTAGACATTACACGTTGTCTTGAATAAAGTCTTCCTTTGTGATGGTTCAACCATCTCCTTTGTTGGCTTGAGCAGAACTTTATTAACTACCAAACATTCTCCTATCTCTGCTATATTTTCTTCTTCTATCACTGTTGCTACTAGTGCTTCTCCTTCAGCTTGAGCAACAATGGCATTCCTCTTATTTGTTTCTACATTTTCTAGACACTCAAAAGCTCTGTGTCCTAGTTTGTTACATCTATAACATCTTATTTATCTGCCTCTTCCTCTGCCTCCTCTTCCTCTAGAAAAACTACCTCTGCCTCTCGCATCACCTCCTGTGGGTGCATGCTAGGTTGAGCTGTTGCTAGCTTCATCTTTAGGTGATATAGATATTCCTCTACCACCTTGACTTCCCCTTCCTCAGAAAATACCTCTCCCTCTGGCAGACTGATTCCTCATGAGTTTTTCTTTAGCTTTTAGTGCTATTTGATAAGCTTCCTCTACTGCCTTAGGAGACAGTAGACTTATCTCATCTTGAATGTCCATCCTGAGACCATTCATATATCTAGCCACCTTCTCATCTGTATTCTGGGCTTCTCCAGCTCTTATGCTTACCTTGTAGAATTCCTCTGTGAATTCTTTCACTGTCATAGACCTCTGTCAGATATTCTACATCTGTTTCAACAAGGTTTGTTGATAATTACTTGGCAAAAACTTACCTCTTAGCTTTGCTACCATCCTGATCCAATTCTTGATTGGTTGCTTGCCAAATCTCTTCCTTTTTGCCTACACACGATCCCACCAAAGCGCTGCATGGCCTTTTAGCTTGGTGACAACAAACTTCACTTTATTTTCATCTTTTGTTTGTTCATAGTCGAATAATTTCTCCATGCCATTAATCCAGTCTATTAATTCTTATGGATTCAATCCTCCTTCATATATTGATACTTCGGCCTTTGGCCTAGCTCTGGATCTCAACACTGACTAAAAGAACCTCATCTCGGGAGTAACTACTACAGCTTTCTCCTCTATGGCTTCAATCTCAGGTTCACTAACATCTCCATCATCTATGTTTATGCTGGTTGTTAATGCATCCAACCTAGCTTGCATCTATTGCACAGCTTCCATTACTTCAGTGTTCACAACAGGTTGTCCTCTTCCACCACATCCTCGTCCTCTTCCAAATCTGAAATCCATAGTGACTTTCCTTCACCTGCTTCTGAGATTCAATCCAATGTCACGTGGCTGCTCTGATACCACTATTGGTGGCTAGGTGTAGGCAATATGGACAACCTCTCAAATCTGGTTACAATTTCTTCAATATCAGGCCAAATTTCCCCCTCTATCTCAATTGGTGTATCAATCATTTACAGTTAACTGACAGCATCATGGATTCTCCTTCGATCACCCCAACACTTGTCATCGGCAATATTTCTCACCCAGAGCCCTTATTCTCTACCGAGACTGTAATTCCAAAGGAATTACCCTAAAACACTATCGTTCCTTTTAAACAAGTGAAAACACGTTTCTAACGCAATATACACGATCGATGGGGTTTTGTTCCAAAATAACAAAATACACTATCGGCTCTTTAATATTTCAAACTATGCATTAGAATGCAATTTAACACTATCAGCGGACTTTTATTACAAAGGGTCGGAACAATACCATCGGCTCTTTAATATGACGACTCCCCGATGTGATCTACCACATGGCTACTGGCAATTGCTATCGGAGATTCTAAAAGTCCACACCATAGGCTCCTTTCGCTCCAACTGTGCGATGCGACAATCTTTGTGGACCTAAAAACTTATCCAACTTGCTATATAATATTTTGGGTCTAGACTATTGGGCTTCGGCACTTAGCATTTCCAAAGGTCTCTTCCACACTTCACTTGTGATATTGTGATATTGGTTCAGACCTGATATGGGTATGAACCAAATACAATAAACTTTTAGGTCTGAAACTATGTTTTGCCTAAGGAAATATCACGATTTCTCTGTGTAAAATTGAGTTTTATCTACGGTACTTAACAATGCACTTAAGAAGCTTGTGCTCGCTGATATGAAGGGAAAAATCCCCAACAAGTCTAATATTAAGAGTTCATCAAGAAACAAAAATTGAATCTTCATTAATACATGCGGGAACACACAAAACCAGGACTGATACGTATATAAAATACCAATTAACAAAGAATCAATAATTCAAATGAACAGAGGGAGGCTTTGCAAAATGATAATGCTTCTGGGCTCGACCTCCTCCTGAGAGTCCCATTGTTTCTTATTTATAAGTAATAGATAAATCCTTTTCATCCATTATCCTTTACAAAAGTATGCTTTTACATAGAGTGATTTAAAGCATAAAGCTTTGTTACAGCTTATCCATAAGATTATATTTTGCATGATTAATTCTTAACTCTATTCCTATCTTGAATTAGAAAGCATGAAAATTGGTGGCTAAAGGATCCCACTCCCTTGCCTATAGATTTTTTTTGGATTTTTAAAATACGTTTGAAGATTTTTCCCTCTAAGTCACATGCTCCTTCATCAAACTCTTGAGGAAAAAATTCTTCACGGACTCCTATCAATGAGTTCATCTACAGAACTGCCCAATTTCTGTAGCATGTCTTATGTAACCCAAGTAGATTTACCAGTCGGATATCCCTTCCATTTTACCAAATACTGGAAGTACTCTTGTCCCCTTGTCTTCTTAAACACCTTCTTGTCTAGAATTCTTTCTGGTTGCAATTCCTTTGTTGTGGGTAAGTATTTTACCCAGTTAATCTCTTGGGTCTCTTGACCTTGTGTTGTATCATTTGCATTTTCACCTTCATACTTGTACATTTTTGGAACACTAAAAATTGGTGATATTTCGACATCAGGAGGTAACTCAATTTCATATCCATTTGTAGAGAATTTCCTCAATACTTTGCACAGTCCAATTTTCTTGAACTTCAATTTATTACACTCCATTTTTGGAAAGCTCTCCTTTCTGAGATGTGCTAAAACCAAATACCCAACTTCAAAGTTCACCTCTCTTCTTCTCATGTCTACTCTGGTTTTTATTTTATGTTGTTATCTTGCAGCTGTTGCTTCACTTGTTCATGTATTGCTTGCATTTCTGAAGAAAAGTCTTCACCCTCTACACTTCTCATCTCTTATTTTCCCAAATTTCTTAACTCAACTACTCATCTTGGATGCATTCCATAAACAATATGGAATGGACTTTGTCATGTGCTCCTGTTGTGTGAGTCATTATAAGCATACTTAGCTTGTGCTAACACTTGATCCCATTGCTTTAGATGTCCTGCAGTAAGGCTCCTTAAAAGATTTCCTAAATTTCTGTTCACCACTTTATTCTGTCCATCAGTTTGTGGATGATAGGCAGAACTGAAACTTAATTTAGTTCCCAGCTTCTTGTAGAAATTTTGACTAATATGACACTTATTCACAGAGATTATCTTGATCATACACTATTTGCATAATCATGCATAATACATAACCTCCTCTACGTTGATCATCAATTTTGCAAAATTAAGAAACAATTGTATGCGCACATTAAAACATCAATCACACATATCAACATAGTATGTACTCGTGAAAGAATACAGCTGAAAATCCCTCAATTATCTGTATATTATATTGATTGAGAACATGTAACAATACATAGTACAATACTCCGCACAAGTACTTAGTACTATCTCCACCTATTACACACAAAGTAGCTCAGATCTAAATCAATCACAGGTTCAAATCTCCTCCACTGCTTGCCTGCCTCCACTACGCAATACCTGTTGAGAATAGATGAGAATGGTTGATCCAAACTCATATTTACCTTGTGTTGCACTACGCAATCCTCATTGGCAATCTCAATCCATTGATTGTACAGATCTCATGCACAACTATAGTCACAACTAATAGTTGTCTTGCCCTTTCACTCACCTCTAACACTTGTCTCCACTAAACTATCCATACACTAAGTTAACTAATGTAACCTTTAGTTGATCTATGAGTTAACAATTAGTGAACTAATTAATAATTAATTCACACCACTCATCACTAGTGTATTTGTCAATTAGACTAAATACAACTAGTTCAACTAAGTCAAACTGAACACAACTCCATCAACTCCTCATTCAACTCCACTAAAACTCAATCACTTGAGTTCTAACTGAAGTCCTTCATGCAATAGCTCAAGTAACCCATAAGAAAAGCATATTTCCTTCTGGCAGTTGCATGTGCCACATCCGTAGCTTGAACTGAAGTGCTGCAAGAGAATAAGATAGTGTTTATAGTCCAAATATTCTTAAGAGCTAATAATATTCGACTGTTCTATTTTTAGATTAGCTGTCTAAAAATAGACTCTGCCCATATGTCTAAAAATAGAAGTCCATCTATTTTTACCAACATGATCAATCATCCATAAATAGCATCCTGCAACTCATAGACCATGATCCATATGTCTAAAAATAGACATAGTCTAAAAATAGACGTAGTCTGAAAATAGACTTTGCGCGAAAAATAGCCTGCGGGCACACTTAGTGCAAGCGAATTCTTTTCACTAAGCTCCATCATATTGTTGCATTTTCAACACTTCTTCCACAATGTCCTCTAGAAATTTCCAACAAATTTGGAATCCCTGTCTGAGACAATACTTTTGGGCAACCCATGCAATCTTACAATCTGCTTAAAAAAAAAATAGCAATGCAAGAAGCATCACTAGTTTTATAACATGGAATAAAGTGTGCCATTTTTGAAAATATATGCACTACAACAAAAATTGAATCATTACCTCTTTGAGTTTTTTGTAAGCCCAACATAAAATCCATACTTACCATATCCCAAGGCCTATCTAGAATTGGTAATGGGATATACAAACCTGTGTTTTGGCTCCTTCCCTTTGCATATTGACAGATTTTGCAAGTTCTCACATACTTATCCACTTTAGATTTCATTTTCAGCTAGAAATAAAATCTGTTTAATTGTTCAAAGGTATTCCCTACACCAAAATGTCCTACAAGTCCTCCACTATGTTTCTCTTTAATTAAATTCTCCCTCATTGAAAAATTTGGTATGCACAACTGACTTTTCTTAAATAACAGCCCATCTTGTAAGAAGCAATCCAACCATTTACTACTATCCAACAAAATAGGATTTTTATAAGCCTCAAATTCCTCTTTAAAATCTGAATTGGTTTCATATAATTCCTTAAGTAAATCAGAACCCAACACTTGGATTTGATTCTCTTGAAGCAATACATTTCTCCTACTTAAGGCATCTGCAACTTTATTTGACTGTCCATTTATATGCTTCAAAACAAAATGGAAACCTTAAAGATACTCTACCCATTTGGCATGTTTCTAGCTGAGCTTTGGCTGGTGCATTATAAACTATAGTGCATGGTTATCTGAATAAAGGATAAATTCCTTTGACATTAAATAATGCCTCCATTTCTTCAATGACTGCACAACTGCATAGAACTCCTTATGAGAAGAAGAATACTTCTTTTTGGAATCATTTAGCTTTTCACTAAAATAAGCTATTGGTCTACCTTCTTGGCTTAAAACACCTCCAATTGCTTCTCTGTTGGCATCACACTTCACTTGAAAACGTTTGTTAAAATCAGGCAGAACCAAAATAGGTTTTTTAGTGATTTTCTTCTTTAACAGCTAAAATTTTTTCTTTGCTTCAGCAATCCATTTAAATGGTTTTTTATCCTTTCTTATGGTCTCAATAATAGGTGCATTAATCTTACTAAAATTCTTGATAAATTTTCTATAAAAGCTAGCAAGACCATGAAAACTTCTTACCTCAAAAACACTCTTGGGTGAAGGCCAATCCATAATTTCCTTGATCTTCTCTGGATCCATCTTCAACCCTTCAGCAGAAATAACAAAACCCAAGTACACTAGCTCTTCTTTCATGAATGAACACTTCTCAAAATTCACCAATAATTTCTCTTGCTGCAGCCTTTATAAGACGTAATTCAGATGTCTCACGTTCTCCTCCTTAGACCTGCTGTAAACTAATATATCTTCCAAATATACTACTACAAATTTACCAATGAACTCTTTAAGAACTTCATTCATGAATCTCATAAATGTACTTGGTGCATTTGACAACCCAAAAGGCATTACTCTCCACTCATACAGTCTCTCATTTTTCTTAAAAATGATTTTCCACTCATCCCCTTCTCTTATTCTTATCTGATGATACCCACTTTTAAGATCTAGTTTTCAAAAATACTTTGCTCCACTCAAGCAATCCATTAAATCTTCAATTATAGGTAATGGAACTCTATACCTAATTGTGATTTTATTAATGGTGCTTGAATCTGTAAACATTCTCTAGCCTCCATCTTTCTTTGGACTCAGCACTGTTTGTACTACACAAGGACTCAAGCTTTCTTTGATCAGTCCTTTGTTAAGCTAATCTCGCACCTGCTTTCTAACTTCTTCATTTTCTGTAGGAGTCATTTTGTGAGCTACTTTGTTAGGTAGACTTGTTCTAGGAATCAAATCTATATGATGGTTGATTCTTCTAATGGGTGGTAATTCATTAGGAAAATCATTGGCAATAATATCACAATATTTCTCCAACATTTCTTGAATTTCAATGGGTAAATCAGAAACTTTAGTAGCAGTCATTATTACCTTCAGCTTGCAAATTACAACAAAATTTACCTCATTCTCTTCAATCTGCTTCAAGTATTCCTTTCATCCAAGTAACATATTTTTCGGATCAATCTTCTTTCTTGGTACATCTTCTTCTTGCAGAGGAAACAACGTGTGATTGACACCATCCTTCCCAAACTTATAGGTGTTTCTTTTCCCTTATTGTGCATGGCTCCTTCGTCATATTTCCAAGGTCTTCTAAGCAATATGTGACACACATCCATTGGCATCACATCACAAACAATTTTATCTTTATACTTGCCCACCTAAAATTCCACTTCACACTGTTCATTTACTAACAGTTGATGTCCCTTTTGCAACCATGACACATTGTAAGGTTTTGGATGTTTCATTGTCTTCAACTTTAATTTATCCACCACTTATGTAGAGACCAAATTATCAGTTCTACCACTATCAATGATCATCTAGCAACATTTCCCTTGGACATTACATATTGTCCTAAATAAACTCTTCCTTTGTGATGGTTCAACCATCTCCTTTGTTGGCTTGAGTACAACTTTATTAACTACCAAAGATTCTCCTCTCTCTAGTATATTTTCTTCTTTTGTCACTGTTGCTGCTGGTGCTTCTTCTTCAGCTTGAGCAACAATGGCATTCCTTTGATTTGTTTCTGCATTCTCTGGACACTCAAAAGCTCTGTGTCCCAGTTTGTTACATCTGTAACATATTATTTATCTGCCTCTTCCTCTGCCTCCTCTTCCTCTAGAAAAACTCCCTCTGCCTCTTGCATCACCTCCTGTGGGTGCATGCTAGATTGAGCTATTATTAGCTCCATCTTTAGGTTTTGTAGATCTTCCTCTACCACCTTGACTTCCCCTACCTCGGAAATTACCTCTCCCTCTGGTAGACTACTTCCTCATGAGTTTTTCTTCAGATTTCAATGCTATCTGATGAGCTTCCTCTACTTGTTTAGGATACAATAGGCTTATCTCATCTTGAATGTCCATCCTGAGACCATTCATATATCTAGCCACCTTCTCATCTATATCCTGGGCTTCTCTAGCTCTTATGCTTACCTTGTAGAATTACTCTCTGAATTATTTCACTATCATATACCTATGTCTAATATTCTGCATCTGTTTGGACAAGGTTTGTTGATAATTACTTGGCAAAAACTTACCTCTTAGCTTTGCTACCATCCTGATCCAATTCTTGATTGGTTGCTTGCCAAGTCTCTTCCTTTCTGTTTTCACACCATCCCACCAAAGCGCTGCATGGCCTTTTAGCTTGGTGACAAAAAACTTCACTTTCTTCTCATCTTTTGTTTCTTCACAGTCAAAGAATTTCTCCATGCCATTAATCCAATCTATTAATTCTTCTGGATTCAGTCCTCCTTCATATATTGATACTTCAGTCTTTGGCCTGGCTATGGATCTCAACACTAACTGAAAGAACCTCATCTCAGGAGTAACTTCTATAGCTTCCTCCTCTGTGGCTTCAATATCAGGTTCACTAACATCTCCATCATCTATGTTTCTGCCTGTTGTTAATGCATCCAACCTAGTTTGCATCTGTTGCATAGCTTCCATTACTTCAGTGTTTGCAACAGTCCGTCCTCTTCCAAATCTGAAAGCCATAGTAACTTTCCTTCTCTTGCTTATGAGATTCAATCCAATGTCAGTTGGCTGCTCTGATACCACTCTTGGTGGCCTGGGTGCAAGTGATATGGACAACCTCTCAAATCTGGTTACAATTTCTTCAATATCAAGCCAAATTTCCCCCTTTGTCTCAATTGGCATATCAGTCATTTACAGTTAACTGACAGCCTCATGGATTCTTCTCTGATTGCCCCAACACTTTTCATTGGTAGTATTTCTCACCCAGAGCCCTTATTCTCTACTAGGATTGTAATTCCAAAGGAATTACAGAAAAACACTATCGTTCCTTTTAAACAAGTGAAAATGTGTTTATAATGCAATATAGACAATCAGCGTGGTTTTGTTCCAAAAGAAAAAATACACTATCATCTCTTTAATATTTCAAACTATGCATTAGAATGTGATTTAACAATATCAGTAGTGTTGGGTTGTGTTATATTCTTTCCACATAGTTAATAGGGGGTTTGAGGGGTACCCGTAACCCAACTTTATGCGGTCCGGGGCAGCACCCCGAAAAAATTTGGTTTTGGACCCTATGTTAGGTTGGGCGGACCCACCTATGGTTTTGTGCATGATTTTCGCACATGTTTTTTGGACGCGATGGTTTTCAGTCCATGGTTTTGGACGCGATGGTTTTTTAGTCCATGGTATTGGATGCTTCGGCATGTATAAATATCTATTGTAACATTGAAAGGAACATAATGAAAAATCAAGCTGGTAGTCCCAGTTTTGGGATTCAGTGGAAAATCTCTGTGTAAATGTGTTTTATGTGTTATGCTCTCGCATTTTTTTTTCATGTGATTTAGAATTCGTATGCAGGTAATTTCTGTACGGGGTTAAAACCTACATTTGGTATCAGAGCTTTTTTGGCTTC
>APFE030665926.1:52852-87686 GCA_000404065.3 Pinus taeda
GGACAGCAGTGAAGCGGGTTTTCAGGTATTTGCGTGGCACTAGTGATTATGGTTTGTGCTACCAAGGAAGACCAGGATTGGACAGAGTGTTGGATATCTGTGGCTTTGTGATGCAGACTGGGCTGGAGATCTGGATCAGAGAAGATCTACAAGTGGGTATGTGTTTAACCTATTTGGAGGTGCAGTCAGTTGGATGAGTAAGAAACAATCTGTAGTGGCACTATCAACTACAGAGGCAGAATACATGGCAGCCACTCATGCAAGCAAAGAAGTAGTTTGGTTTCAGAGATTGTGTTCAAGTATGGGGTTAGTACAGGGAGCTATAAGGATAGACTGCGACAGCCAAAGTGCAATTTTCTTGGTGAAGAACCCTGCTTATCATTCAAAGACAAAGCACATTGATGTTCAGTATCACTTTGTGAGGGATATGATATAAGACAAAAAGGTGTTGCTGGTAAAGGTGGAGACTTTGAAGAATACTGCAGTTGCATTGACAAAATCTGTGAGCTCTGAGAAGTTCTCTTGGTGTAGAGAAACAATGGGCGTTTCAGGGCTGGAAAAATGACTAAGCTCTCCTGTGGCCCCCTGTGGAAAGAAAACAACAAGTGGGAGATTGTTGGGTTGTGTTATATTCTTTCCACATAGTTAATAGGGGCTTTGAGGGGTACCCGTAACCCCACTTTATGGGGTCTGGGGCAGCGCCCCGGAAAATTTTGGTTTTGGACCCTATATTAGGTTGGGCGGACCCACCTATGGTTTTGTGCATGATTTTCGCACATGTTTCTTGGACGCGATGGTTTTCGGTCCATGGTTTTGGACGCGATTGTTTTTTCAGTCCATGGTATTGGATGCTTTGGCATGTATAAATATGTATTTTAATATTGAAAGGAACATAATGAAAAGTCAAGCTAGTAGTCCCAGTTTTGGGATCTAGTGGGAAATCTCTGTGTATATGTGTTTTATGTGTTATACTCTCGCATTTTTATTTTTCATGTGATTTAGAATTCGTATGTAGGTAATTTCTGTACGGGGTTAAAACCTACAAGTAGACTTTTATTACAAAGGGTCGGAACAATACCATCGACGCTTTAATATGGTGACTCCTCGATGTAATCTACCACGTGGCTATCGGTGATTTCGAAAGTCAACACCATACACTCCTTTTGCTCTGAGTGCATGATGCAACAATCTCTGTGGACCTGAGAACTTATCCAACCCGCTATATAATATTTCAGGTCCGGACTATCGAGCTTTGGCACTCAGTAGTTCCAAAGGTCCCCTCCACGCTCCACTTGTGATATTGCGATATCGGTTTGGATCTGATATGGGTATGAACCAAATACAATAAATATCACGATTTCTCTATGTAAAACTGAGTTTTGTCTGTGGGACTTAACAATGCACTTGAGAAACCAATGCTCACCAATATGAAGGTAAAACTCCCCAACAGGTCTAATATTAAGAGTTAATCGAGAAACAACAATTGAATCTCCATTAATACACGTAGAACCACACAGAACCAGGACTCATATGTATATAAAATACCAATTAATAGAGAATAAATAATTCAAATGTACAGAGATAGGCTTTGCAAAATGATAATGCTTCTGAGCTCGACCTCCTCCTAAGAGTCTCGTTGTTTCTTATTTATAAGTAATAGATAAAGCCTTTTCAGCCATTATCCTTTACAAAAGCATGCTTTTACATAGAGTGATTTAAAGCATAAAGCTTTGTTACAGGTTATCCATAAGAGATTATATTTTGCATGATTTATTCTTAACTCTATTCCTATCTTGAACTAGAAAGCGTAAAAATTGGCGGCTAAAAGACCCCACTCCCTTGCCTGTAGATTTTTTTTTGGATTCTTAGAATACGTTTGAAGATTTTTCCCTCTAAGTCACATGCTCCTACATCACCATTCCTCAACAAATCACCATTTCGCAACACACATTGAGCATTTAAGAAAAAATGTGACCTTAATGTAGGCTTCGTAATTAAGTATGGTCAAATATTTACTTCGCCAAAGAAATATTTACTCTGCAACATAGATATGAACAATCGCCCATCCTCTATCTTAAGTATTTGTTCTCACATGTATTAATGAGTCAGAATGTATGTAATATTTTTTCTCACATATTAATGAATCAAAATGTGTGTTTTGGATAAATATTAATGTAAAACTCATTTACAAGGATGGGCGAGGGGGAGGGTGAAAGTGTGTGAGGTAGTGAAGTGAAAACACCTTTTACAAAGTTTACAATTACTCTCCAACCCAAGTGAAGCATAAATGAGTAAGATCTTTTGTGTTTTTACTTGGAGCAGAGCCTCCAATTCATCATGCGAATGTATTTACATATGCTTTATAATATAATCCAAAGTATGGTTTGTTGCAATATGGCCTTAAACCTTCATGAGTAGATTTACCGCAACTACATTATTTTACACTTCTTAACCTTGAGTTTTTCTGGAGTTTTTACTTGCCACAATGGATTAGTTTTGACTTGCCACAATGGATTTTTGAGTCAAACTCCTCTGCTTTGCACCTGCAAAATCTTGTAGACTTAACTCCTCTGCTTTGCACCTACAAAATCTTCTAGACTTTCCACAACATAACTGGACTTTTGACTTGCTACAACTGATTTTTGAGTCAAAATCCTCTCCTCTAACCCTGCAAAATTTTCTAACACGGTATCAGAGCGGGTGGGTTAAATTTTGTTAGTGTAAAAACAAGTGTCTTTACTAGCAACTATAAATTGTTTTCAGGGAATATTGTTTTTTCCTTTGGTGTGTATTAGAAAGTTTTTTTTTACACTTAGAAATGGCAGCATCAAGCATAGGCTTGGCTAATCCTCAGATACCTCGATTTAATGGAAAAAATTATGATTATTGGGCAATTACAATGAAGGTGATGTTTTCTTCTCAAGACATTTGGGATTTGGTGGAGAATGGTTTTCAAGAACCAGCATATGCAACAACATACAATGACTTATCTCATGTAGAAAGGGATTTGTTGAGAGACAACAGGAACAAGGATGCAAAAGCCCTCTTCTACATTTTTCAAGCAGTTCATGAAAGTATTTTCCTAAGGGTTGCAACACCAACAAAGTCCAAGAAATCATGGGACACCCTCTAGACATCCTAGCAAAGGCATGGCAAAAGTGAATACAACAAAGCTAAAAATGTTAAGGAGAGGCTTTGAGATACTTTGTATGAAAGAGTCTTAGAATGTAGAATCATTTTTTACACATGTAATTGGACTGGTAACTCAAAACAGGTCTCATGGTGAGATGCTTGAGGAAAGGAGAATAGTTGAGAAAGTTTTGAAAAGACTGCCAGCAAAGTTTGATACCATTGTTATGGCCATAGAAAAGACAAAGAATCTCTCATAGTTCTCAATGGATGAGCTTCATGCATCACTGATTTATCATGAACATAGACTGAACAGAGCAACAAACTCCTCATTGGAGCATGCCTTCAAGACACAAGTTTCATTTGGTCAAGGTCAAGGCAGAGGAAGATCAAATGCTAGAAGAAGAGGAAGAATCCCACACAAAGCTAGAAGAAGCATCCCTTCAAGCTCAAGTGGAAGGGCAGCGATCAAAATCCAAGTCAAGGCCCAAGCCAAAATCAAGCACAAGGTCATAAGTATGATAAATTTCAAGTCCAATATCATTATTGTAATAAGTATGGTCATTATGCAAATGAATATAGAAATAAGAAATATGATATTAGGAACAAACCAAGTGTAAATTTCACAAAAGAAAATGAGAACCATGATAGAATGTTTTTAACTTGTAATGTAGCACAAGAAAAACAAAGTGATGTATGGTATCTAGATTTAGGGTCCAATAACCACATGTCAGGGAACATAGAAATGTTTTCCAATCTAGATGAAAGTGTGAAATCTGAAGTGACACTAGGGACTGATAACAAAGTCTCTGTCATGGGAAAAGGAAGAGTTAATATCCTAACAAATAAGGGGGAGAAGAAGTACATCTCAAATGTTTAGTTTGTCCCTAGTTTGAAGCATAACCTCGTAAGCATTGGACAACTCATGCAAAAGGGCTATAATGTCTTTTTCAAGAATGATGAGTGCATAATTTTGGATGAGCCTCCAAGAAAACAACTAATTGCAAAGGGCGAAATGAGAAACAATAGAATGTTTCCCCTAAAGATAAGATCAAATTTTAAGGAATAAGGTGCACAAGCAGAATTGTTAATGAACTCATAAGAGGATGGAAAAAAGTTACAGCTGTCACACAAGTAAACTATCAAGAAGAGGTCAATGATGAAAATTGGTTATGGAATTTGAGATTTGGTCATCTGAACTTTGGATGTTTGAATTTGCTACATAGAAAAGGCATGTTGAAGGGATTTCCACTCATAGAAAAACTGGATATCTAATGTTAATGATGTATCTTAGGCCAACAACATAGAGAGACATTTCCAGAAGGAAAGTCAATAAGGGAAAAGGCACCTTTGGAGATTGTCCATGTTGCACTGAAAATTTTCACCTTGAGATTCTGCTATCTACATGAGTTCATTACCACTCATACTTTCCTCCCCTGCAAGTCTAAAACATTAGTTCCCCATATCAAGCCTTGAAAATAAGAGAAAAGCTCTCAAAAGTTTTTAAAACTCTAGTTCCGCACTTTCTCTTTATCTTACCTGTAGTCCTGCACCTAATGGTCATGTCTCTAGCGCACTTGATCGCACTGTCTTTGTGTTGAAGGTGCAGACCCCTGTAAAAGTTAAAAAGGTGCAAGTATATTCTAAAAAACTCACTTTCAGTTATTTCTAGAAGCTTCTAGAAGGAACCTTGAGGTGGCAAGTTTCCTCTTTTAAGGTTAATGTATCCCATACCTTAAGGAGCTAACCCCTTGATGTGAGGAGCTTATTCCTTTGAAAGAGGATTTTATCCCTTCATAGGTGGACCTGTAACCTCCTCCTCTCCACTATAAAAAGAAGCATTGAGCTGATTGATTGGTTAGAGTTAGAAGCTTACTATTTTTTTTGAGGGAAAATGTTGTTGGAACTTAGTCTTCTTTAGTTTAGTTTTTAGGAGGAGAGATTACATACCTCTATGAATCTCATTTGGAAGAGTGCAAGCCTTGTCAAAGTAAAGGAAATTCCTGTTTTGGACCCCAGAAAGAACTTGTTCAAAATCAAGGTTGAAAAGGTTGTAAAGTTCTTCTACTATTCAAAGTTAATACAAATATATTTGTTTTTCTCAATAAGTTGTTTTTCATGGTTTATTTTATGGATTCCTTGATCACCATAATAGACATGATTTATAATATTTGCTATGTAGGTGTTATTTAATGTTTGATTGTTTTTTATTGCAGGTCTTCAAAGATAACTCTTTCAAACGACTAGAGGATGACTACTACGAACAAGCATTGGATCTAAGGTAGGATCCTAACACCTTTGTAGTATTTATTTATAAATCGCATATGTCTAGAGAAAGATAGATTTGTTTGTTTGTTTGTTGCTAGACTATCTTTTGATACTAGGGAGATCGGTCTTGTTCGCAAGATCGATTTCTCTGACCAACAAATTGGTGACTCCAACTAAAACTCAGGTTTTCTAAAAAAAAATTCAATGATACATACCAAGCATCACTCCTAAAAGGACTGTAGAATATTGATTCATTCTCCCTAAGATTTAAAGTCTGTTGATTTTCGGGAAGAGTTACGTCTTCGTCTGGACCAACAAGTTCTTCAATAGAAATGAGGCTAGAAGGAGGATTTTGAGTTATGATATTTCCTACCCTAGGTAAACTAGGATCATTAGAAGTTGAAGTAACAAATCATGAAGATGGTTCCAAGACAACAGGTTTAGTGTCAGGCTCAGAAATTTCAGGTTCTTTAGCTAATTCACTGGAAGGAGAAATACTACTAGTAATTTCTGAAAATGAAATTGGCTCTTGAATATACTCTATTGTTTGTATTTGATAATCAGGATGAACAATTACAGCTGACTCTCTGGCTTGTGGTGATCCAACTCTACTGTCACTAGGTGATACGAGAGCTCACAGCCCTTCAAGTTGGCTTAGTGTATACTCAAGAGGTTTCCCTAAAGTCTACGAGATTGTATTAGTAATTTGGCCACGATTAAATATTAATTAATCACACGCAAACAAAGAAAATTTCAATAAAAATACATAAAATCTCTAAAGAAACAAATAGCTAAATCACACACCTAAAAAATCTTAGAGTTCAAACCACACACAAACAGTAACTTCTTGTACTAAAAACACTAGTTGGTGATGAAATCCAACTTACTAGAAGTTTAATGCAGAAAGGGTGGTTGAAACAGTTACCCCGAAAACCTACGTAATGAAACAGACTGGCACAAGTTTCTTCACAAAACCATCTCAAGTGAAGAGAAACCCCCAAAGAGTCCAAATGAGTCTAGTCGGCGTCTGCTTCAGGTATAGTGAGATCTTTTCAACCTACCACACCTATTTCTAGAGTATTTGTAGCTCTAATTTCTACTATCCCTACATCAGTGCAAGTTCCTCAAGTATCCGTGCCACAGTTAGGACCTACAGTTCAGACTTTGGTCCAGATGCCTGCAGGACAAGCTGGTACAAGTACGATTGCCACAAGTCAACCACAATTCACCTATCAACCATACCAGGGATAGTATCAATTTGTTCCTACTCTACAAAACCTAGTTTATCAGTATCAACTGTATCCTGGATATACTTATCAACAACATCAACAACCTCGGTTTGTTTAGGTTAATCTTGGTTTCCTAGGAGGCTATAACATTCCTAATGCAAATCCAATTCCAGGTTATCCTGGATTTCCTCCTCCTGGAGCTAGTCTCATTACTCAATGTTTTCGCAACCCTAACCATTAATTACCATTTATTGCAACTTTGGATTTCCCTGATTTGTTGCACCTTACAAATGATCCGATTTACTATCTTCCATATTGGCCGCCAATGCCTAGTAAGTTTCCTAGTGATATCCCGAAATTCAAGGGTAAGTCAGGAGAGGATCCATCAAATCACGTTATGACTTATCACCTCTAGTGTGCATCTAATTCAATCATTGATGTTTCAATTCACTTGCATCGTTTTCAACGAACTCTTATTGGTCTTGCCGCCAAACGGTACATTGAGTTACCACAAGGCTCTTTTTATAATTTCAATCAGTTAGCCACTGCTTTCTGAACTCATTTTCAGTTTCCCATCAGGTATGACAATGGCATGGAACTATTAACTTCACTAAAACAATCCATGTCCACATATATTTATGATCATATTCATGAGTGGTGACGTAGAAGGCATTTAGTGAAAGTTTTCATTCCGGATCAGATTTTAGCAGAATGGTTCACTAAATAATTGTTACCCAAAATCACTGAAGATGTATCTAAGGGAGGAGTTGTCACTAGAGAGCAAGTCATTCCTCAGGCTCAGTACCTTGACCTCGCATATACGTAGTCAGGTACTTTACATGAAAAAATCCCTGATCTTCTAAAACAGGGTCAAATAAGTACAGCTCCTTCATGGTCTGATGCCACTGATGGTATGATTGGTTCCATTAGTACTAAAAGTAAGAAGAAATCTTCAAAGAATTCTTCTCCTATAATAACTTTACCTGATTCCCCGAAAGGAGATTTTTTCACTGGATTTTCTACCGACATCCATGTTGTAGACTCATCTACGACCAAATCAAAATCTGGTAGTAAAAAGAAGGGGAAGAAGAAAAACAAACCAAATTCAAAAGATAAAACAGATAAAAATGAATCTGGTGACAAAAAACAGAAACCTCACTATCCTTGTTTCATTTGTGATGAGGATCATTTTACCGAAGAATTCCCACATAGAGCAAAGGTTTCGAAATTCGTTAAAGGTTCTCAAACACCTGATGTCTTGAATGATCCTTTTCCTACTCGAGATAGTAAGATGATTGGTTCTTCCTCAAATGGCTCAGAAGAACCCATTATGATGATGTCTCATGTTAGGATTACGACCCGATCGAAGATTATGGTAGTAAAAATCCTGTTGGTGGTGAAGAAGTAGAATCTTCTAATTCAAACACATCAACTACACCTCCTCTTGGTTCTGATCCACTATAGATCGAGAAACCCAACCCTGACTTAATAATCGAACTACCTGTTAAAGGTATACTTTGTAAATCAGCTTTCAATTCACATGTGAGAGCTACTCAGAATTATAACATTATTGAAGACTTAGCTATTTCCCCTTTAGCAATGTCAGCTTTGGAAGTGCTGCAATCATGCCCAACACAACATAAATTACTATTGTCTGCTATAGGAGCTATCGATATTTAGTATTTGAAGCTAATAATCTTCGATTTAGAGAATAGAACATCTTACCTACCTCAACAAATAGCTTTCCAGATTCCAGTTTTAGTCAAAAACAGACCTTGTTTTCAGAATTTGATTGATGAAGGGGATTCTACATGTATTATGTCGATCCAATGTTGGAGATCGCTTGGTTCTCCCACACTCAATCAGTCTCTGAAAATTCCTATGGCTTTTGATGGCCGAGGGTTCCATCCTTTTGGTATTTTGCAGGATTTACCTATAGGGATGGAAGGCAAAACCATAAATCTAGATGTAGAAGTGGTTTATGCCCCTCTAGATTACAACCTTCTCCTGGGTCGCAGTTGCTCTTATGCTATGACAACTATTGTTTCATCGGTCTTTCAACTTATCAAGTTTCCTCATAATAGAAAGATCGTTACAATAGACCTGCTGACTTATTTCTCATCTAACTCAGCCTCTACAGATAGTATTCAACACATCGGTAAAATGACTATGCCTTACAAGGATGTTGGCGCACGTTTGATTAAAGATTCTGGTTTACTAGGAACTTTTTCCTTCTCTCCTCCTAATGTACCACCTTCTATTGAAAATATTCATATGATTTCATCAAATACTATTACATTTGATGATCCTTGAATCGTGCCTTCTGATTCTGAGGTGGATTCATTTGATGGCGCGATGTTTTTGAGTCCCTTTGAAATTGCATATCAAGTTGTACAATCATTTTTTGATTCATGTTCAACCAAAACTGATCCATTGAATGTGGTCCATGGGGAATCACTTTCGATATCAACCTCAGCTACAACAACACTTTCTGATCTTGTTCATACTCATGAGCAGATTTGTGAACTTTTGTCTATTGATGATTTACCATGGGAAGATCTTCATCACCAATCTTCATTTTTACCCGAGCTTGATCATTTTGAAAATGATTTTTCTTCTATTTTTACTACTGACTTGTTAGGTAAACTTGACTCAGGATAGAGTCAAAAATTTGACGAGGTTAAATAGTGATGGTATTGTGCACCCATGGTATTCTGCCCGTGGTATTATATGTAATGGAGCCTATAAAAGGCTGGAAGGAATTCATTGTAATGCATGGCCTGGAGGTGAGTGGTGAAGGCTCACTTGGCTGGATTGGCCAGGGTTTTGGCCAAGGATAATGAAATTTCATTATGATTGGGTTTTTCCCCAGATTTGGGATTTTCCCGGATAAACATGTGTATTTATGTGTTTATGGTTATTGCTGGTTAATTTTATATTTATTCCTCTCAGTAATTATTTATGTTGTGCAGTAATTTCTTAACAATTGGTATCAAAGCCAGATATTGGCTTCAAAGGGCTTCTTTGATGCCAAGGGTTTATAGCGCCTGATGAGATCAATGCAGCCTTTTTACAGATCAGTGCATTTGCGATATATTGTTCGGGATTCCTGGGGCTATTTAAAGAAGGTCAGCAGAAGAAAATTGTTCATGTGCCTTCGAAAATTGTTTGTTTTCTGCTACGTGAGGCCACCGATGTTGGAACCTACGAGGTTCTCGTCAAGCTCACAGTTGAGAGGTTTGATAGAAGTTTTTTGAGCAAATCAAATTGAGAGATGATGGATCAGAATCACAGCAGCAATAAACAAAAAAAATAAAAAAATTAATGAAGTCAAAATTATTGCATGTAAATGGGCATACTACTGCAAGACCTAGTAAGGCATGTGTACCCCTCGGTGATCACCGGTAAAGTCTGGGTTAGACCTAGGTGATAGGGGGGATGTCAGGTTAACAATACCCCGAGTAAAAACTTTGAGGGGGGTAAGAGCTAGAGTGAGCGGGATTGTCTCACTTAGCAGGTTTGGCTGGAGCTAGTCAAGGAACCCCAAGTCAAGTTTAAGGGGGGAAATTGTTAGGTAAACTTGACTCAGGATAGAGTCAAAAGTTGACGAGGTTAAATAGTGATGGTTTTGGGGCACATGGTATTGTGCACCCATGGTATTCTGCCCGTGGTATTATATGTAATGGAGCCTATAAAAGGCTGGAAGGACTTCATTGTAATGCATGGCCTGGAGGTGAGCGGTGAAGGCTCACTTGGCCGGATTGGCCAGGGTTTTGGCCAAGGATAATGAAATTTCATTATGATTTGGTTTTTCCCAGGATTTGGGGTTTTCCTGGATAAACATGTGTATTTATGTGTTTATGGTTATTGCTGGTTAATTTTATATTTATTCTTACCAGTCGACGACATTGTGGAAAGAGAATGATTTGATTAGATCTGTCCCCTCTGATGTTTGAAGATGTAGATTCAGTGGTTGCGCGCTTCCATAAAGTCAAATATGGTGTAGATCTCAAGTTTATAGCGAGGTTAAGGCCATGGATCAAGTGGCAAGGTCTGAGATTCTACAACAGACTATGGGTTGAAGTGCGTTGACAAAGCTGGAGTCACAGGCGGCGAAGGAAACACTGGTTCTCGTTGTGAAGGAGCTAGAGCTGGTAAGATCTGATGTAGATCTACAATTGAGACAAAGATTGCGCCTGGTAAATATATGGACTATGAAATAAAAATAAAAGGGAGCGTGATCTGCAAGATTTTCGGATCAGATCGCTGGTGTTTCATTGAAATAAAGAGATCAATGACCTGCATGAAGTTTGCAGTGCGTACCTCTGTCAACGTTTGCGTGGATGCCTGGACTAGGAGGTTGGAAAGCAGCAGCAACAGGTGGCATGCTTAGCCTGTAAAACTTCTCGTGATTTTTTCAATGGCGAAAGCAACGGCGTGGTACGCGTGCACCTGCCAACGGGAAGGAGGAGGAAGTGTGATTTTGCTGGTATCAACCGCCCCCCAGACAACGTTGAACTATAGCCGGGAGTCGTTGAATGAGTGGGAATTCTTAGAGAACGAAACCAACCATGATAACCTCGAGCACCATCAATTTCGGCACCGGGTGGTGTTTGGGGCGGTGCCCACCAAAGAGGAAGTGGAGAAAGTTGTTTCTGATTTAGATGCCTCCCTTACACAGTCCATCTTCTACCCTTCTAGTTCTCGGGATTATGAAATTTTACCATTGTCAACTTCGGTATAGAAGAATGGTGGCTCAATTGAAGTTTCAGAGTGCTCAGACAGCAAACGAGAATCCTCTAAATCTATGGTTGATTGGATAGAACTGGAGCTGTATCCTTACAATCATGAAGTGGCGCAACAGTTGGAACAGAATGATATTCTTGACACTTTTCGTTTGCTGCAAAGGAATCATACTGTTAGGGAGATGGTCATTTCAATAGCATCAGATAAGGCCATCTGGGACGCTTTGTTGAAAAATGAGAAGGTTGTCAAATTTAGAGAGTTACTTCAGAAAGGTGGGACAAATCTGCATGAGATAACTGAAGGGTCAGATGAGAATCCGCGGCAGCAGGCAGAATTGTGGGAGTGGGAGGCGGAATAGCAAGGCCAGTGCAATAGCAGTAGCAATAAAAATAAAATTAAATTAATGAAGTCAAAATTATTGCATGTAAATGGGCATATTACTGTAAGACCTGATAAGGCATGTGTACCCCTCGGTGATCACCGGTAAAGTCTGGGTTAGACCTAGGTGATAGGGGGGATGTCAGGTTAAAAATACCCCGAGTAAAAAACTTTGAGGGGGGTAAGAGCTAGAGTGAGCGGGATTGTCTCACTTAGCAGGTTTGGCTGGAGTTAGTCAAGGAACCCCAAGTCAAGTTTAAGGGGGGAAATTGTTAGGTAAACTTGACTCAGGATAGAGTCAAAAGTTGACGAGGTTAAATAGTGATGGTTTTGGGGCACATGGTATTGTGCACCCATGGTATTCTGCCCGTGGTATTATATGTAATGGAGCCTATAAAAGGCTGGAAGGACTTCATTGTAATGCATGGCCTGGATGTGAGCGGTGAAGGCTCACTTGGCCGGATTGGCCAGGGTTTTGGCCAAGGATAATGAAATTTCATTATGATTGGGTTTTTCCCCGGATTTGGGGTTTTCCCGGATAAACATGTGTATTTATGTGTTTATGGTTATTGCTAGTTAATTTTATATTTATTCCTCTCAGTAATTATTTATGTTGTGCAGTAATTTCTTAACATGACTATGTCAAAGAACCACAGAATCCATTGCAACATTCTAATTCTGAGTTAAATTTGGGAAATATCTCTCGAATGGTTCCTATAGAAATTTCTATTAAGTCAGGAATTATTGAAAACATTCATATAGGTGCTTCCTATACAAATGATGAAATCCAAACTTATAAAGCCCTATTTCAAGAATTATGTGACATGTTTTCCTCTCTTCACCCTATAATTGTTGTCAGTCCTTTCGCAAAGTGGGTTACAAACTTTATTACATGTAACCCTCACTCGGACGGGGGGCATGCGTATATTATCCTAGCGGTAGATTATTTTACTAAGTGGGCCAAGGTGATGCCTACATTTTTGGCAGATGGCAAGACTGCTGCAACTTTCATATTCAATCATATAATTGCTAGATTCAGTGTTCCTCAAGATATTATTACTGATCATGGAAGTCACTTTTGAAATATCATGATGGCTGAACTAACAAATCAACTTGGCCTGTGCCATGATAGTTCTACTCCATATTACCCATAGGCTAATGCTCTGGTTGAAGCTATCAATAAAGTTTTAGTTACTATGATCCAACAAATCATTGGTATTCATAATTCAAATTGGCATACCATGTTGTTTTCAGCACTTGGGACATATCAGACCTCAGCGAAAACATCGACTGTTTTCACTCCTTTTCAACTGGTCTATGGTTTGGAAGCAGTGTGACCTATTGAATGCGAAATTCCATCATTACAATTAGCCATAGAATTACTCCCAGCTACTTCTGAAGAAGAGAAATGTTTCTTGTACTTACCTCAGCTAGATGAGAATCGACGCACTACTGAAATAGCAAATGAGACTCATGCGAAATGAATGAAAGCTCAGTAGGATAGAAGTGTTACACCTCGTAATTTTTCAGAAGGAGACCTAGTTTTACTATATGATCAAGTGAATGATAAGATAGGGGCTAGAAAATTTGTACCTATGTGGCATGGTCCTTACCTTATTAAGAAAAAGCTGACAAAAGGGGCCTATGAATTGATAGATTTTGACGGTGTCTCTTTGGGTAAACCTAGAAATGGACTTTATCTGAAGAGATATTATGCTTAAATTCTGTATGGAGATTTTTTTGTTTCCAGCTGGTGTGTTTTAGATTAGAAAAGTGTGCCTAGTTTAGAGAGTTCTCTTATCACTATTCCTCCTTATCTTGATTTTACTCTTGATATTCTAGATGTCGACATCTCTTCAAACATACATTGGTTTTGCTGATGGTGTTTGTCGTAGTACACGGAACATTTCTTCAACAGCTTGGGTTATCTATTCACCCTCCGATGAGTTAGTGTCTATGCATGGGGTAAGCCTCGATCAAACAACAAATAACATTGCAGATTATAGTGTAGTTATTGAGTTATTATCTGAATCCATCTCATTTAGGATTCATAGTTTTATTGTTAGGTTGGATTCTAAACTCGTTGTATTACATCTTAACAGGGTCTATGCCATTAGAAATCCAGTGTTATTAAGGTTATTTTTTAGAGTTCATCTCTTGGAACGTGAATTTGATTACATTGACTATTAGCATATTCCAAGACATTTAAATACATTAGCAGATGTAGTTGCTTCTCGTATGGTAAATAGACATTTGCAATAATCAAAACAGTAAATTTAATAACATTTGATAACATGTTACAAGAGATAGCCGGTAATAATGATATATCATAGCATAGAAGTGTAGTTCAAAATATACATCGTCTTCGATCATAGGTTGAAAAAAACCTGATGATCGGCAAAAATGGTAATACAAAAAGACAAAAATGTCGTGAGTCTACAAAATCGATCATCCTATCCCTGGTAATGATCACAATAAGAAACTACTGCTCGGGCCACCCAACATAGGAAACTCCTAAAAGGTCCTCGGACCCCAATCACAGATATTTGTAACCTAAGTGGAATATCATCTATATCAGTCTCTGGAATATCTAGTGTCAAGCTCTCTAGATGATTCTCCAAGTCAGTCAGGATCTTTGCTAATTGGTCCTGTGGGGCTAGTACTGCTATTATTGGGTGTCACCTCTCATAAGGCTGGAGAGTGGCTGGTTCTCGTGGACCCACATCTGCATTTAAACTTTTAATTTTCAGTTTTGGATGATTTAAACTAAAAAACTTAAAACTTAGAAAGTGTTGAAAATGGTTTTTACCTTAATCATCCCATCGCTCTCCTAGTGGAAGAATCATGTCTGGATCATTGTGGTAATCCATCCAGGCATATGGAATGTTCCAAATCACAAAAAAGTTGGTTTTCCAACCAACGAAAATATTTAGGTAGAAATCAAACAACCTCTATGCCCTCAACGTGACGGGCCATCAAAGCAACCCAACAAACCATTCTAGGCTCTCGAGGAATACCATCATCAAGAGGAATATGCTATGGGGCTAACATGGGGATCATTTCTAGAGCAAAGGTGACTATGATAAATCCATATCCAAAGTTTTTCAGCTATCCCTTCTTTGCTCTGGTTAGTTGGCCTTTCACATTTGCCAACACAGCCTAGCACCAGTTGTATATGGTGCCTCGAAAACAGTCTACAGTCATCTGAATCTAGGATCTAGTAGCCACATGCAATGCTACACTCTTGCATAGTCTGGTAATAGTGAGCACAATAACTTTAAGCTCAGGACGAATGATAGTTTTAATATCAATTCGTTTATCCTTGGGGTCTTCCTGATCATCATAAAACTCCAATCAGAGACTAGCGGCAGACTGGCCACCTGGCCTAGTCCCGAAAAGAGATAATTGTTCACCCCTCTTGGACAAACTAGTCAAAAAGTATATGTCCTCTAGCTCGATTTTAAGCCGATGGCCACCAATCACGAAGCACTAGTCTTGTGTGTTCCATCTATCTACCAGCCATATCAAGAGGTCTACTTGGGCCCTCATGACCGGTATGGCCAAGAATTTATACAGTCTGCATGCTCTCAATGCCTGTAATGTGGGTATATGATTTATTGCAGCATTATCTACATCCTCGTGCTTGCCTTCTCGCCAAATAAGCATTTTGAATGTCCTACAATGCATAAGAAGACATATTAGAACAACCTTTTTTGAAAAATTTTGGGCAAAAATGGAGAAATTTAAGTTTTAAAATCATTGTGTGGGGTTTGCACCCGCTGCTTACAAACAATGCATAGGTCCGCACGGGTTGTGAGCAATAGGTGCGGACCCATGAATTTTTTCTTTATAGAAAAAATCGAGGTCTGTAGGTCCCGCATGTTACACCTGCGAACCCCTGCGAGCAATTTTTTAAACCCATTTTTCCTTTAAATATCACATTTAAAGCTTAAAAATAAAATGTAAACAGATGAAATGCAAGTTAAGGAGAACGTGGATTACCTGGAGCTAACGATTTTCGATTCCAACAGATGGATTTTCAAAAATATTCACAGGAACATTTTTTTCCCAAAAGCTCTCACTTCTCACTCTGAACTCAAATGGTAAAAATGAAGTTAGAAAAGTCCTTTTTTATAAGTTTTTCAAATACATGAATTTTTAATTTATTTATTTTTCACTTTGAAAAGATAAATTTTTAAAAACATTTTTATTTAGCTTAAATAGGTATGTGTAATGTTTCGAGTTTTTGTGTAGAATATTGGATTTTTTAGGAAAATTGATCATTTTTCAAAAAAGAGAATACTTTTATCACTTTTTCGGACTCTTTCAAAAATTTACAAAAAAGCGAAACATTGGAGTCCTCTTTAAGCCCTTTTGAGACTCTCGAAAATTGAAAAGATTGCCGAGCATTTGACTGTTTGAACTCGTTAAAATAAATGAATAATCGTCCCTTCAGTGTAAGTTTACCCCTTTTACAGACTGAAATGGACTATTTACGAGAAAGGTATATGTTGACTAATTATGGTCAATAAAGTCCTCTTTAAACTCTTTTCAGACTCGATAAACATGAAAAGATTGTTGAGTGCTTGTCCTTTCCAGCTCATTAAAGTATTGGAAATGTCATCCCTCCTGTATTATTTTATCCTTTTTTGGACCTGAGGGATTATTTTACGAAAAAGTACCCCCATGGAGTTTTCTTAAGTTTTTCTTCTGATTCCCTAAAATTGAAAAACACTGAGTTTTTACTATACTAGACTCGTTAAAATTTAACAGTAAAGGACCTGTTCAATTTTAAACAGGAATGAACCACTCCTTCTTAGGGTTCAAATTTTAAACCAAGTTGGACTCATCCAAAGGATGAGCTTATAAACAAGCAAATTTTATCCTCCTCGAGCTTGTCAAAAATAAAGAGGTACTTGCTAGAAATGGTGGGGGAAAAGAGATAAAAATGAACCTGTTTGTTACACTTTGTTTTTTAGAAAAGCCATTAACCACTCTTGAACATGACACTTTTTGTTCACCTGGGTTGGGAAAATCCTTTGCTTAACAGTTAATCAAACCACATTGAAAATCTTCAACTAGTTTCTGGGTATTAGCTTTGGGTCAATTGTCAGCAAGCCATCTATAGTGTCGTTATTTGTTCAAGAGAACAATTCAAACAAACATTCATCTGCAAGATATTTGTCATCCATTTTGACCATCCCTGAGTCAGTCCTTGCTAGTATATTTCTTCAAAACTTGGTCTATGATTTAATGTTGTGGGCTTGCCTACGACGGATCGCTTTCTATCGACTTCAGCTCATTATCTAGGAAGTTGATCTAGAAATCATCAGTACCTTGAAATCTGCATGCCCTAATGGTAGGCTTCTCACCTTTGACGATGGGTTGCATCATTGACCTTCGATCGAATGATTCTATGACATGTTCAACTTCAGCTCATTTATTCACATTTCATGGATTGCACTGAGTACTTTGAGAGCCAATGACATTACTGGTGGTTTCTCTCACACTTGTTTATAGTGCATATCATTGACTGGTAATCAAGTGATTTCTACCATGTTCATCTTCGACACATTCATTCACATGGATAGAATCATACTAGTTCAAGAAATGGAAATCAAGACCCTGGATCTAGTTTCTACCATCTAGGCTACGATGAATTTTGTTATTCATTATACAGTGGACTATTCATAAACAGATGGTTGCATCCATACTATGTCTACACATGTCTATACTCTTGATGTATTACAAAATCATTCCTGTATCAGAACAGTTTAGACAATTTTCTAGTCAGTTTTGATCTGAGTATGGGAATGCCTACCTCAGCGATTATATATATATATATATATATATATATATATATATTATGTATATGTATATTATATGTATTGTATATGTATATGTATATGTTATATGTATATGTATATGTATATGTATGTATATGTATGTATATATATGTATATGTATTGTTATGTATATGTAATTATATATATATATATATATATATATATATTATATATATATATATATATATATATATATATATATATATATATTATATATATATATATATTGCATTGAATGTTTTTACAGGTTCCAACTGGGGTGCCCACAAGATGATTCTTGAAATGATTAGGTACTTCACTCTTCATACATGACAGACTCTATCTTCATCTATTACAAACTTCGCACTTTAGGGAGCAATCTGTTGCACTGAAAATTGTCACCTTGAAATTTTTCTATCTGTGTGAGTCCATTACCAATCATACTTTCCTCCTCTACAAGTCTAAAACATCAGTTCCCCGTATCAAGCCTTGAAAATAAGAGAAAAGCTCTCAAAAGTTTTTAAAACTCTAGTTTCACACTTTCTCTTTGTCTTACCTGCGGTCCCGCACCTAATGGTCATGTCTCCAGCACACCTAAACACACTGTCTCTGTGTTGAAGGTGCATACCCTTGTAAAAGTTAAAAAGGCACAAGTATATTCTAAAAAACTCACGTTCAGTTATTTATAGAAGCTTCTGGAAGGAATCTTGAGGTGGAAAGCTCGCTCTTTTAAGGTTCATGTATCCCATACCTTAAGGAGCTAACCCCTTGATGTGAGGATCTTATTCCTTTGAAAGAGGATTCTATCCCTTCATAGTTCAACCTATAACCTCCTCCCTCCACTATAAAAAGAAGCATTGAGCTAGTTAACTGGTTAGAGTTAGAAGCTTACTGTTTTTTTTGAGGGAAAATGCTGTTGGAACTTAGTCTTCTTTAGTTGAGTTTTTATGAGGAGAGATTACATAACTCTATGAATCTCATTTGGAAGAGTGCAAGACTTGTCAAAGTAAAGGAAATTCCTGTTTCAAACCCTAGAAAGAACTTGTTCAACATCAAGGCTGAAAAGGTTGTAAAGTTCTTCCACTATTCAAAGTTAATACAAATATTTTTGTTTTTCTCAATAAGCTATTAATTCATGGTTTATTTTATGGATTCCTTGATCGCCATAATAGACATGATTTATAATATTTGCTATGCAAGTACTATTTAATGTTTGCTTGTTTTTTATTGCAGGTCTTCAAAGATAACTCTTTCAAACGACAGGAGGATGACTACTACGAACGAGCATTGGATCTAAGGTAGGATCCTAACACCTTTGTAGTATTTATTTATAAATCGCATATGTCTAGAGAAAGATAGATTTGTTTATCTGTATGTTGCTAGACTATCTTTTGATACTAGGGAGATCAATCTTGTCTGCAAGATTGATTTATCCGGCCAACAGTCCACTCAAATTTATGTGGACCAATGCAAACACCATCAATTGGTGGAAGCCATTATCTATTGACGTTCATAGATAACTACACAATGAAGACATGGGTCTATCTCCTAAAATAGAAAAGTGAAGTGTTTGAGTGCCTTCATCAACACAAGGCTCTTGTTGAGAAGCCAAGTGGACACTACATCAATTTCCTTACGACTGACAGAGGTGGCGAATACATCTCAAATGACCTCCTTCGTTTTTGTAGGGAGCATGGAATTAATAATAAATTTACAACAAGGTATACACCTCAGCAAAATGGTTTCATGGAAAGGAAGAATTGGACCATTATGGAAATGGCAAGGAGTATGTTGAGGGCAATGCATTTCCCAAATGAATATTTAGCTGAAGTTGTCGCTTGTGTAACGTATATCATGAATAGGTGTCCAACCAAGAGTGTGGGGAATGTAGTTTCTGAAGAGGCATCGAGTGGAAGAAAGCATAGTGTCACTCAGGTGAGATTCTTTGGATGTGTGGCATATGAACATTTCCTAGATGAGTTGAGGAAGAAGTTGGACAACAAGGGGGAGAAATGCATATTTGTTGGATACAGTGATGAATCCAAAGCATACAAGCTCTACAATCTATCAAACAAGAAGGTCATAATCAACAAAGATGTGTAGTTAATATAAGAGGAAGCATGGGATGGAAGTTTAGAGAATATAATCAATATGAAAGCATGTATATTGTTGTGGGATAAACTCCCCTAGGGTCTTGCATAAATACCCTAGCAGAGTGGAGGCTATCTATGCAAAGAAACACACATTCCATACATTCATAATGCTACTATAAGCAAACTCTACAATAGGGGGCATACTTGAGGTCCTACGTTTGAGAAGAGCCTTCCAGGGTCCAAACCCTTCTTGGAGTTCCTTTTGCTCCTTTGACCTACAAAACAATCAATTCAAGGGAGTACATCAGTATATGGACTAAACATCATAAAGAAACCATCTTCATATTATAAGGAAAGCTAGTTAATTAAGAAATTAAACAATCGTTCACATATGAATCATAGTATGAATATCATTACAAGAAAAAGATCTATATCAGGAACCAAGACATGTGTTTCTTTTATTATAGATAAATAAAGTACAGAAAAGGAATAATTTCACCTGATTCGTCCTTTCACAGGCTCCAAGCAGAACTATCTCTCGGATTCGTCCAGTCTCAAGCCTTTAACAAAATTCTTCCATGACTTACTCCATGATATCTCAAGTAGTATGAAATCATCAACACACACAAGGAAACAAGTGTTTCCTGTAGAATGGGGGAAGTGCAGGAGGCACAAGGATCTTTAGACCTAGTCAAGGAAATCTCAGCATAGTAATCTTTCTCTCTCTTCTCTCCTCCCTTTGGCCTTCCCATAGAAGCCTTTTTATACTTCTCCCAAAGTAGTTTTTTAGTTGGGAATTCATTGGGAACAGTTAGGCCATGGACACTAACAGGTAAAATCCGTGATCTTCGCCCAAAATTAAGGAGATTTATTTTTTTTTAGTGTTTTTAAACATATACATGGGTTGGGTATACACAGACCCGCATATACACGCGTTTAGCTTAGGGAAATATTGCGTATATGGAATAAAACACTATTTTTTAAATTTGGGACCAGGTCTGGAAGGAGGGGTTGCCCTAGGCCATGAGTGCAGCATCAAAAACCTCAAGAGTGAGATTTGGAGTTATAACATATGCCCCTTGATATATGAGTTCAGAAGGGGTACATGATGGCCGAAATGTATTAAGCAAGTTCATGGAAAGGAAATCTGTCAAAAACTGAGAAGGATTGCACTAGAATTCAACCTACCAAGCCACAAAAGGAGATGAGAAAGAAACACTGTCTGAGGCGGGCATACCCATGCTCAGATAAAATACAGCATGTCTGCATATCAAGTACAAGCGGATCCACCAAGTATACGAGTATAAATGACTGGAAAATACATAATGGATCATCTGATCATGATCAAACAAGTACATGTCTGAATATCACATAGAAGAATGTCAATGATGTTGAAGGATAAAGCGGATCATTGATATCAAATATTGATCCCAGAAAGTATCCACTGAACATGATGGAATAAGATGGTGCTACACTACAAACTCAGGTGCCAGCATAAAATGTCGCCATGAATGACTGCAACATATAAAGTGAAGTGGTTTCTACTAGTAGCAACAGGAGCAACTGTCAAGTGAACCAATGAATGCTGATACAACCTGAGGTCTTCACCGACCACCATGGTACATTTGTATAGCATGGGAATAAATGATCTGAAGTCGACCATGTGAGAAATCATTTGATTACCGGTCATTCATGTATAACGTTAGCAAACGCGAGACTACTCACTGATACTGATAATGAGCGTCAAAGTACCCAGTATAATCCAACAAGTGTGAATAGATGAGCTCGAGTCAAACACCTGTAAGAATCTATCGATCAGGAGACAATGATGGTTTCCAACTGTCGATAGTGAAGGATCTGCCACTAATGACTGCAAACCCCAAGGTACTGCTAAATGAACTCTAGATCTTTGCCCCAAAGAAATGAGTCGAAGTCGATAGGGAAAGATCCGCTAGAAGGAAGGCATTAAGGAATCCTCCATCAATCTAGTGCGAGTGTAACCCGTAGGCCAATAATGTGGAAGGAATCAAACAAAAAAGATGTGGTAACCCAACCGAAGTACGTTTCTAGCGTACACAAGATGTGGCTAGTTCATGACAAAAACCCTCTGAACTAACCAATAATCAAAGCTGACATAGAGGCAAGGTATCCACCAACAGGGTCGAATGGAAACCAAGGTACTGCACGAATCCCAATGTGTGATAATGTAAGCTGATGTCGAACACAAGGGAAACCACTCAGTCAAAGACCCATGATACTGATCGATGTTGAGCACAAGGTGACCTATCAATAATGAAAATAGGGCCATGGTGCAGCTCTAGGCCTGTCCTCAGAGCAAGATGTCGCCGTCGATAAGGACAGGACCCGCCAGCAAGAAGTCAATGGAGACCTTCTCAAACCGGCACGAGTAAAGGACCAATATAACTAATGTGATGATAGACATAGCACTGACAACCAAGGATGGCTAACTGAAAAGTAAGTCAAGGGACACTGCAGAGGGGCCAACTCAGGCTAACTTCCCTTGAACAAAAGCACGACGCAATGTGACTATGTGGCAGCATATGATGACTCTGTATAAGCTCGTTGCGTAGGAGGCACAAACGAACCCTCCATATGATTGGAAGAGATAACCAATCGTGGGAGAACTAACTCAATAATAAAGTTAAGGCATACCTAAGTCAAACTAAATCCCACCCAAGCAAAGGAGACTTTGTTTCGAGTGCTTTGTTCAAGGGAGACACGACTAACTCTAGCTGCCAACAATAAATGGAAATACTGTCCCGTTCCCGCTCTTTTTTGGAATATATAATTTTTTGGTCTTTTTCTTTAAAGATGGAAAGATAATAAAAGAATGATATAGTACAGTGGAAAGAACGAGTGTCAACGAAGCAGATGATCTAGTTCCTGGGATTGGAACATTCCTATGCTCGATGCAGGGAGGCGAAAACTGGCCAAAGACACTCAAAGGTGTGTTCCTTCCATGGGTCAAGGTGTGTCAAGCTACATAGGTCAAAGGTATGCAAGTTTGATTTTGCAGTCGTCATGTTGAAAAGTTGGCTTAAACACGAGTCCAAGTGAAGTTGGCTTAAGGCCAAAAGGTGGAGATAGTCAAAATGCAATGTAGTAGTACAACTCAACACAAAGGAGCCTCTAGGGTATAAGGCTAGAACTAAATGAAGAAGCAAAGAGGAATGAGTCTTCATCGTATAAGTCATGGCGGGACTACAGAGGACTCCCGAGCCTACTCAAATCAGAGCATCATGGGCAACAAATGTCAGTGAGGTGCTAACTAGGATGCCCATGTAAAGAATGGCTCTACCATCGTGTCATGATTTAAAGAGTCGGCGAGTGAAGATGGTTTGCGAACCATAACACGATGGGATCGACCCTATAGCAATTGTATCAATAGATGGAGACTGGTATGCATAATGCAACGGAAAAAATGGCTTCCCTAACCTATATGACAGTGAGAAAAAAATACCTGCCATGATGGGTCAGCAGTCATGGAACGGTCTCGAAACTGTCAAAAACGTCCAAAAATGTCCTAAAAATCAAACCATTCTTGACATTCCAAGCTCCCAAGTTAAAAGTTACATGAGACCAACAAAATCAAGTTTTGAAAAAAAATTGGCATTTTCAATGCTTATAAAAAGGCTTTTGGACTCACCATTTTCACCATTTGAGTTTGAGAGCAAAGAAGTGGAGAAAAAGGAGCTATCTTCTAATACGGAAAATTCAACCGTTCAAATTCTTCCAAAGTCTCCAGGTAACTCTCATTCTTATCTTGTAATTTATTGTGACTAGTTTTATAAGTTTTAATTAATGTTTTACCATTGATTTTTTTGCCAAAACTTTCTCCGCGGCATATACGTCGGTTGGTAATATGAAACCCATGTACACACGGGCCCTACATGCGACTGTGTGTAAAGGGACCCGCGTATACGCCACGGACATTTCAAACATAAAAACTAATGGTTCAAATTGATTTTTCTTTTAGGATGATAGTCACCTGGCGAGAAACAGAGCATACCGCAGTAGATGATGAAGTTATGAACATTCCTGAGGCCTTAGATGCATTACGGGGATGTGGTTTTCTGAAGTTCTTTAAATTGCCAAATATGAAAGCAAACACATGTCTGCTCAAGATGCTTCTTGATTATTGGAACATCGAGGAGGATGCTTTTATGATTGACCAGATGCCACTCAGGATAGAAGTGGAAGATATCTATTTCATCACAGGCCTTTCCTGAAGGGGAGAGGTAGTACATTCCCGGGGGAGAACACGGAGTAGTCTCTCGATCGAGGACTACGTACAGATATATTGCCCGGGACATCCAAAGAAAGTCAAAAGTCAGATTTCCATCACACATGTCGCAAGTCTACCATTGAGGATAGTCGTGTTCATCATAGCTCGAGTGAACGGATCCGCTTCTCTGCGTCAGGCATCACGGCTAACCATGAGCGTGGCAGTTGACTGTCTCACCACTATGTTTGATTGGTGTACTCCTCTTCTGGCTAGCATGAAAAGCCAACTCACTTCTATCAAGAGAGGACAGACCAAAAACTTCAGTTATGGGACTATTGTGTGTTCTTTCTTCTTCGAGAGAGTCCCTGTACTTCATCCCAGAGTACCAGTTTCAATCAGCGCCCCATGAGATCCTTGAATGGGCAGGTGGGCTAACCTAATGAAACGTCTGGGAGGTGGGGAGGTCCCACGGATTTCTTTCGACGACGACTTCTTTTCCTAGTGGGATCAGCAGATCATCGCCATTGATGACTACCCCTATGCCGGGTTGGATTTCCGAGGAGATCTCGATCTAGCATTACCACCGACCGCAGCATGGGGCGACATTGGTAAGTGATTTTTGATGTTATGATTTTTTTTATTTTTCAAATATAATAAGGAACTTTGAAAATGTTTTTGATAGGATTCAAATGACTAATATAATGATCATGTTCCAGATATTGGGCTTGTACGACCAAATGAGTTCCCATGGCACAAACATCGTGGCCAAGGGGCCGAAGAGGCGACTGCAGCCACGGAGCGAACTCTACACATAGTTCAGCGGCATTTGGTGAGGCTGACCCACCAAGTGCCGATGGCGGCGGTAGAGGACCTTCCTATAGAGATGCAGCGTCATGTGGTTGGCATGCCACGTGACTGGGCCTGCACTTTTAGGTGTGTAGCCAATGCAGTAGTTGCCTACTTAGCCGCTCATCTTGAGCTGGGGAATTAGACATAGTGGACATGATTATGGGCATTTGAGTCCCAATTTTGTATATTTTTTTAATAGACTTATGTACAGTCGAGACGCTTTATGATATATATATATATATATAGTTTGACTTTTTGATGCTTAATTTATTGTGATGAATGATTGATGTGCCAGTCTAATGCTTAATTAGCAATAGAATCAGCTAACCAATTATGAGATCTTGGAATATGCAAATAATTAATATAAGTAAATTATCTTTGCAAAAACCTCACCCTTAAATACTGGCGATATAAACATGGATCCCTGACCCGATAAATGTTATTTAATTGTGACACTATCAATTGTGAATCAAGATAAACTACCAACGAGTAGATTTTGTGAGAAATTGCCTTAGATAGAAAATTAATGACGGCAATATACTCAGCCATATTGTTTGAAGCGGAACCGATGCATACTCCCCTTGATATCATCAATTGTCCAGTTGGATAATACAGTACCCAAGCTGCGGAAGTGAGATTCCGAGTGTGCCGACTAGCACCATCGGCGAATCCAAAATAGACCAAGTCATTCATCAACACCTGCCAAAGCAGACCAAAAAGTGTTGATATCACAAACTCTCGACAAAATATGTACAAATATACATAATGTACAAAGAAGCCATTGCCTAGCTGCTACTTAAGCAGTACTTCTTAAGGTAGAGCCTGTTTCGGGGTTTCGCCAATTTGTTTCCTTCGAAATCGATTAACTCATACGACCCTTTTGTTAAAACTCGTTTAGTTATGAAAGGACTGTACCACATAGGTTTGAATTTTCCTGCCCCCAAGGTGTCCTTATCTTGGTCGCAGACCAAGACGAGGTCACCTTCAGAAAAGACACGACGACGGACAGCTTTATGATACTGGGTTTTAACCCTTTTCTTATGAGCCTCGTTTACTGTGGCTGCATCTCGACACTGCTCATCGAGATGCTCCAAGTGAAGGAGGCACTCTTCGAGACGAGAGGTCTCTGGAAGGAGCTCAATAGCTAACTTTAGAGATGGAATTTCACATTCGACAGGAAAGATAGATTCCAACCCATAAACTAACTGAAAAGATGTAAAACCTGTAGCAGTCTTAACGGAGGTTCGGTATGCCCATAGAGCCGGATACAACATAAGATGCCAATTGGATCGATTTTTATCAATTGTCCTTTGCAGGATCGTCTTAAGAGTTTTGTTTACTGCCTCGACCTGTCCATTGGCCTGAGGATAATAAGGAGACGAATGCTCTTGCCGGAAACCTAGCTTGAGAGCCATTTCGGACATTAGTTGATTCTGGAAATGACTGCCATGGTCAGTGAAAATCTCTATTGGGATACCAAACCTTGAGATAATCTGATTAAAAAGGAACAATGCCGCTGTCTCACTATCGTTTTTATAAGTGGGCATGGCCTCGGCCCACTTCGTGAAGTAGTCTACGACCACGATAATATACTAGTGATTCGCTGCTGAAGGCGGAAGACAAGTCATAAAATCAATACCCCACTTAGTAAAGGGACCGACAGTGATAACGGGAAAAAGAGGAGCTGGATGTGCGCACATCCTCCGTGTATAAACTTGGCACGGGTGACAGTGTTTGACCACTTCAACACAATCTTTGAAAAGCGAAGGCCAAAAATAGCTGGCATGCAAGATACGCTGAGCTGTAGCAAGACCTGATAGATGACCACCACAAGCTCCACTGTGGAAATCATTTAGCACAGACTCTGCCTCCTCTAAGTTTAAATAGCACTGAAGGATTGAATCAACCCCTCGTCGATATAATGTATCACCAATGATGATGTAATTTTTAGCGAGGTGACGTAATTTGCGACGTTCATCCTTAGAGAAAGCAAAGGGAAACTTCGAAGTCTGGAGATAAACAATGATATCCCCATACTAAAGGTCGAGTGAAGAGATGAGGAATAAATGTTCGTCGGGAAAACTTTCCTCATAAACAATATCCTCTCCACAATGCAGCTCAGAAATTAGCTTGGAAAAAACCATAGATTTCTTGGACTTAGCGGACAAGAAATCAAGATCAAATTCTTGTAGAATGACAATCCATTGATTATATTTGCCCCCAATCACTCACCTACTGAGGACAAACTGAAACAGATTGACTGCTACCAAGATAAAAGTTTTGCGTAGCAGGATATAATGACGGAGCCGCTGGACAGCGTGGACAGCTGCCAAGGCCAAATTCTCAACCGGAGAATAGCAAAGTTTAGGACCAATCAAGCCTCGGCTCAAGTAATAAATCACGTGCTCTGTGAGAGCATCGTCTTCCTGAATGAGAACCATACCAATGGTTGATTATGCTGCAGCGAGATATAAAAGGAAGTCCCTACCATAATCCAGTGGACTCAAAAGTGGGGCAGAGACTAATGCCTTTTTCAAAGCATCAAAGGACTGCTGCGCAAAGTCGTCCCATATGAATGGAACCCCTTTGCGGAGCAAATGCATAAACCCTTTAGTCATCTCGGCATAATTCGCTATAAATCGTCTTAAGAAATTAGCCTTCCCTTGAAGACTTTGAAGTTGTCGAATGGAGGACGGGGGAGGCAACTGGACTATCGCCTCTACCTTGAAGGGATCAACTCTAATCCATTCATTTGACATGATGAACCCTAACAACTGACCAGACATAACTGCGAAAACGCACTTGTTCGGATTCAACCGGATTTTATAAAAATGACATCGCTCAAAAACCATTCGAAGGTGACTGGGATGATCAGTTCTTTTTCGAGAACGAGCAGCGAGATCGTCCAAGTATGCTTCGATGATATGTTTGATGTTGTGGAAAGCATATGACATGGCCTGCTGGAAAGTGGCTCCAGCATTTTTGAGACCAAACGACATCTTTCTGTATGCAAAGGTACCCCAGGGACATATAAAAGTCGTCTTATGTTGATCTTCAGGATGGATAGAAATTTGATTATAACTAGAAAAACCATCCATGAAGGAAAAAATGTCATTACCCGCACACTCATCAATAATCTGATCAATGAATGGCGTGGGGTAATTATCTTTTAGACAAGCTTTGTTTAAACCCCTAAAGTCGATGCATACTCGGATTGTTCCTTGCTTTTTATCTACAGGGACTGGATAAGAAACCCAATCGGTAAGAGGAACATTGTATATAAAACCCGCCTTGAGCAGCTTCTCTACTTCAGCTTTAATGGCTGCCACTTTCCTAGGATTAACCGGTCGAAGTCTCTGACGAATCGGCTTAGCATTTTCATACGTCTTGATCTCATGTTGAACTATAGAAGGATCAATGCCAGACATTTCCTCATAAGACCAAGCAAATACATCTCGAAATTCCTTGAAAAGGTCGGTGTAAATTTGCACTTCTTTAGGGAAACATTCGATTCCGATGAAGAGCTTCTCAATCACGTTAGGGTACCTAGAGATGTTTATAGACATCGTTTCTGATATCACCGACATATTACCTTCGGCACGAAAGTGTGCTGGAGCCAAAGGATTCGATATCTTACAAACATCACTAGTGAATAGGTTGGAGAACCTAGCTTCCACTTCCTGTAATGGAGGAAGGAAATATGAACGATGGTGTAAGTCTTCCCAAGGTCGATCTACACCCATCATCACTTCGAGGATTGATTCTTCGGAAGGTAAAACAATATCTAAGCAGTCCAAGGTAGAAGTGGAATCAAAGGCCCAAGCCGGGGCCACATAACCCTCAAACTCCTCTTCGGAAGAAGGAGCAGAGTGGTTGTCTGCGAAGTTAACAATAGACTGATATCTAAGCTTAGTCGCAGACATAGAGGATGCCATTCCATTTAATTTTCCTTCAGCTAATGTGGTCGTAGGTGAAGGCAAGGTCCAAGGGTCTGAAAAATAATGAGTTTGGAAGAACCCTTCTCAAGGAGACTCCTTGGATGATGAAACGACATTGATTCGAGCGATAGGAGAGGGAAACTCAAAAGTACCCATCAATGAGGAATACATCCAACTCCTAGATTCTCAATAGGTGGGCGAGGGTTATCCACTAAGGGGACAGTAGAGTCAGAAGTTGCTTGAGGATCAACTGGACAATAATCTAGTTGATCAACCTTAACAATTTTCCCTTCATGAGGAAAGCAGATGACATGAAATAGAGTTGAAACAATGACATCCATCTCGTATACCCAATTCCTTCCTAAGAGAAGATTATAGTCTAGGTTAGCATCTATGACCTCTACTTCAACATTGACGACCGTTCTCCCAACACATATAGGAAAGGCCGGAATAATCCCATGCGGCTTGTGAGAATGCCCATCAAACGCAGTCAAAAGGGTAGGTGAAGGAACATCCGAAGGAGATCCGATGGCCTTCTAGCAAGACATCGACATGACACACGTGGAAGCTCCCTCATCAACAACGGTGCAAAAAATATTAATCTTTCGGTATGTAGACTTTATTTGGAAAGCCATGTGATGAGGGAGTCGCTTTTTGACATTTAACATGTCAAAAGTGAGCACTAAAGAATTGGTTGGATCAACTGCCCCAATTGCCAAGAGTAAAGCACTTCGCTGAGCTGGACATGACTGGAGAACCTCTAAAGTGGACATGGCATATGGACTCTGGGCCTGATCCTCCACAATGGAATAATTCTGGGCAGCCCTAGTGTTAGGATTGATAGTCGCGCGTTTAGCGGAACCTTTCGGTATCCGTGGTGTAGTCTCAACAGGGGGTCCCTCAATATGAAGGTAGGTATTTCTGGGAGCTGTTTTGTTCTTAGACGTTTCGGCTTCACTGTAATCACGTGACCGAGTAGCCACATGTACATTAGAACCCATCATGAAAACGTTCAATGATTTTTCCCCTTCCTGGCTACCCCCTGAGGAGGTACCAAGATTTGAACTCGTGCCAGCAAGCAATTGCTGCCCTTGGGGAAAAAGGTTGGTTAACACAGCTTGAGAACTAGAAGCCCCTTGCTACCCTAACAAGCGCTGAGCATCCTGAATCTTTGGGCAGAGATGAGTTAAATGGTCTCCACTACACTACTTGCATGGAAACTTGACTTTCTTTTTAGACTCATTTCTACCTCCACTAGCATTATTGCTGGATTTATTTGTCAGCCTTCCCATCCTGATTATTTTTCTTACCTCGTCCTTTATTTTTCCCATTGGAGTTTTGATTTCCTTTGGGATTATCATATTGGACGACATTAATCGAAGAGGGTTGGGAAGACGAAGTAGTAGACGATGTGACTTGGTTGTTTGAAGCAGTTTGCAATGACAACTGCTGCAATTGGCTCAACAAGTTCACCGCATTCGTGTTTACCGATCCAATGATACCATCTCCATGGGGACCTGGCTTCAACTTAGCTATATCAACCTTTGAACTAGGAGCATCTAGCAAGTATTTTTGTAGGATCCCAGATTGAGAGTAGATCAATTCTAATTGCTGGGCCTTAAAAATAGCTTTCTCCTCGGAGTAAACTCCGGACATCGAGACATCCTTAGAGATCTCAGGTTGTAAAGATTTCAAAAACCATTCGAGACGGTACTTCGGAGGGATTTCGGCTTTTATGAGCCTCTTTCTCCGTCTCCATTCCTGAATATGGTCAGAAATGTGAGTTGTCGTGTCCTGATGAAAATTGGCCAGAATTTCAGTTTCGACATCATAACGGATAGGCAACTGGAAATGATTTAAGAAAATATTCGCTAAGTTGGAAAAAGATGTAAAGCTGCCCCCTGGCAACTCTATATACCATTTGGCCACATTACCAGTCAAGGTGTGCTGAAAAAGTCTCAACCTAACTGAATCATCAATAAGGGAGTTCGACGAGCACCACAAATGGAATGTGGTCACATGGTCGCCCGGGTCCTCACCGCTCTTCCCTTCAAATTTTGGAATGTCCGAAGGAAGTTTGGTTGGGACTAGAGGCCAGGCCGGATTATATTTGATTGGATTGTTTGTTAACTTTGTGAGGTTTGGCAAGTTCAAAGTTGCCAGAAATGGAAGCCTATGGGGACCTTGGGGGTTACACCCAGACTGAGCAGAACTCCCAAAGTTCTGAAAAGATGGGCCTGGATTTTGGAAAGCACTAGGCTTCCCGAAGTAACCTACAGAACCAGCTAAACCAAAAGGCATGACTTGTGATCTAGCATAACTTGGAGTTTGACCAACTCCGGCCGCAAAACCTCCATAACCCGCGAAGCTTCCTCCTAAAGGATTATAAGGAGCAAACAACCCCTGATAAGGATCCCATGCAGAGGCTAAGGGAGGATTACTTCGGAATGAACTAACTGTGGAGTACAGCCTATTCCCTTGTTGGCCGGGAAACGAATTCCCAGTTCCCATACTACTAACCGCAGGGTTAGTCCAAACTTGAAAAGGATTGCTACCTTGTCCTAAAGAAGAGAAAGGCATAGATCCAATTGTTGGGTTGGAATGTGGTATATGACCACTTCCAAAAGGAAAACCTTGGAATGAAGCCGATCCACCCATCATGGATGTGGCGGCACTAAATAAAACTAAGGGAATACCCTATGAATGGGTGCCAAATGGGAAAAATCTAGAACTAAAAGCATTGGTTTGGGAGTTTCCACTCATAGAAGGAATGGAGGTAGTCCCAACTAAAGACATGCTAGCAAAAGACCTGAACAAAGAAGCGGAGGGGATGGAAATAGTTCCTCCTCCTTGTACAGATATTGGAGTCTGCACAGTTGTAGTACTTGTAATAGAATCCATGCTTCCAGTAGAGGTCATCGACGGTAAGTGCGTTATGTGACCTGGACTTGACGGTCGATGCGTTGGAGACCCAACGTATTGTAACAATTTCGGATGACTAGGAGGCAGGGGAGAAATCGGAGCCGCTAACGACACTGATAGTTCTTTTACCTCTACGTTATCTTGCATCCGAAAGAGAACTCGAGAAAGTATAGTAGTACTTCTCTCTTGTCCTGTGGAAGTACCAGGTCTATCTTGAGCACTGATGCCCCTGAGGGGAGGATCATTCCCCGATGCGTCAGCTGTCGCGGGGCGAAACCCACCGGCAGTATTACCTCTGCGCCTTCTAGGTGAAGGCTCTGAACTTAGTGGTGAAAGAACACGAAGTCTTCGAGACCATCTAGGCGATCGACCAACCACTTTGAATTTTTTGTTAAGATCTAACTAAAGACTCAAAAAACTGAAAGCTAGGCCAACTAGGAGCATAGAGCACACACTATAAAGTCCCTAAAGATATCAGTGAGTCAAACAACTTCCAAGTATTTCCGCTCCGGGTGATTAGGACCGGACACCAAAATACGAGAAAGTGAAGTAAAGGGCCTTCCAAAGATAGTCTGGGATAATGACGGCCCAATCCTATCAGCGAAGGTAACAGAGGAAGTTACACTGACCTCCTAACAACATCCTGCGCCGGTGCAAGCCCCCAATCTTCGCAAGGGTGCCCTCGAGTAGTACCGTTGAGAGGGATACAACGTCGACCTCAGGTGCCATGGGATTCCCCTCCGCAGCCACCTGTGTAGATCCCTAGGAGTAACAACTAAGGTTACCAACTCGTATTAGAAGCCAGGCGGAACAGTCGTGAGGTAAGTTCGGACAAGTAGGAGAGGGGGTATCTCTCTTCCCTATCTTTACAAACCCTCATGCTTAACTCCCAGATCCGGAGCTTTCCTGGTCTTCGTAACGCTATTGGATTTTCACTCACTATTCAGACTCCTATGTTTGACAATTTAAAATGGCCTTGGAGAGTTAACTCTCCACACACCTAATCCAAGGCCCTAAAATATCCTAAAACTTGTTGATGTATCTAACTGACAAATATAAATTTCTAGTATATTTTAAATTAGCGCTTGATTTTAATGGGCTGTTATTTAAGTCAAGGGATAACGGAAGTGAAACTGGTGGTGTTATGACACAAAAGAAATTAATAAAACCATACTACATGCACATGCACTTGTTTTCATTTTTGATGAAAAGCAATTTCTATAGGGTTCAGAGGAACTTCAAATAAAAGTACGATTTTTTCTTTTTTCTTTTCAAACTTCACACTCACAAAAGCTAACAAAACTATAAGTGCCTAGAAAGATGCACAAACTAATCCTAATGCAATAAATACATGCCGATGCAAAATTCAAAAACTACTCTTAAATCAAAAGATGAAAGTTGCTTGTTTATCAATTTTAGATATGCCACTTAAATGTTTAGATGGTATATAATTTTTTGTTGCTTATTTCATCTAAGCACTAAAAGCAAGATGAAGATAAAAAAATAGGCACTTTCACTTAACAAAAAGGAAAACTCAATCAAAACAAAGTTCAAGAAATCAAAACAAAGTTTCAAGAAATTTCCTTCAAAAGAAACTCAAAAACGACTTTTCAAACATGCTCTAACAAGATTGAAACTTGATGACTGAAAAATAGGAAATGAAGCACTTTGCAAGCTTACGACACAAAACAAGTGGGAACTCAACAAAAAAGGGTGCTTTGAAATTCTTTTAACAATCAACAAGCAGCGAGATGAGCTTGGCAAAAGAAACCAAAAAATTGAAAAGACAACTTTCAAGAAATCGTGAACAAACAACTTTCAGAAAGCAAGAAAAGCAGATGGTCATAAAACTAGTTCAAACATGCAAACCAAAAAGTCATTAAAACAAAACTCAACAAAAAGATTGAAATCAATCTTTTCTGCCCTAAATACACAGAGCAGCCAAGATTCCTTGCAAGAAACCTCATGTGCTTAAGCAAAATAAATGACGGTTGCAAGAAAACGAACAAGACCAACCTTTTCACAATCACAGAGAAATCGAAACAAGACACTTGCTGTAAAACTAAAGACTGTGACAGAATAGTGATTGTTCCAAACTGAATCAAATCAGCATACAATCTTCTAGAAACAAAAAGATTTCAAAAATCTTGAAAATTAAAGATATATGCGACTGTGTTTGCACACAAATGCGTGTACACGCGACAAGGCTTAAGGAAACTCGTGTATACGCAAGTTCACTTAAGGAAAGTTGCGTATATACGCTTCTGTAAACAGAGAAACTAGCGTATAAAAAAGTTTCCAAGAAAAAAAAAAAATTCTGGAAAAAACTGATCAAAGCTCACAATTCAGGCACTGACTACACAGTAACAGAAGATAAACATAGATCTGAGCCCTAATTGGCTTGAATACACCAAAACTAGGAACAACAAGAGTGTTGTCCCCAACGGAGTTTCCAATTCTGTTGTGGGATAAACTCCCCTAGGGTCTTGGGTAAATACCCTAGCAGACTGAAGGTTATCTGTGCAAAGAAACACACATTCCATGCAATCATAATGCTACTATAAGCAAACTCTACGATAGGGGGCGTACCTGAGGTCCTACGTTTGAGAAGAGCCTCCCAGGGTCCAAACCCTTCCTGGAGTTCCTTTTCTCCTTTGACCTGCAAAAAAAACAATTCAAGAAAGTGCAACAATATATGGACTAAACGTCATAAAGAAACCATCTTCATATTATAAGGAAAGGTAGTTAGTTATGCAATTAAACAACCGATCACATATGAATCATAACATGAATAAAACATGAAGAAGATTCATATCAGGAACAAAGACATGTGTTTCTTTTATTATAGACAAAGAAAGTACAGAAAAGGAACAATTTCACCTGAGTCATCCTTTCACAGGCTCCAAGCAGAACCATCTCCCAGATTTGTCCAGTCTCAAGCCTTTAACAAACTCCTTCGATGACTTACTCCATGATCTCTCAAGTAGTATGAAATCATCAACACACACAAGGAAACAAGAGTTTCCTGTAGAATGGGGGAAGTGTATAAGGCACAAGGATCTTCAGAAAAGGAACAATTTCACCTGAGTCATCCTTCCACAGGCTCCAAGCAGAACCGTCTCCCGGATTTGTCCAGTCTCAAGCCTTTAACAAACTCCTTCCATGACTTACTCCATGATCTCTCAAGTAGTATGAAATCATCAACACACAC